>JACLAT010000224.1:0-20437 GCA_018105865.1 Metaphire vulgaris | reverse complement strand
GTGAGTGATGAACACGGCGAGCGCTTCCACCGAGACATTGCAGCTATGGAAAGAAGATATCAAGGTAAATGAAGCCCATCAATGCTTGCTGACTATTGCTGGACAGTTGTAAGAGATAGCCCTTTCCTCGAATACAAGAGAAAAGCCAAGAGAAAAAAGCGACACAAACTGGACAAAACTAGTGAGAAAACTAAGTATTAAAATGCTTCAACTTAGCATTTGGCCATAATTTTTCTTGGCAAACCTATGCAATATATTATGCCATGCAAGTTTTGTTATATTTTCAATATCAATTGCATTATATTTGTGGAAAGATATATCTATCTATGTAAATATTGTGCATTATGTAGTCATAATGCCTATAGTAGAAAACTTTACTTTTACAGAAAAACTATAGCCAATTGACAAATTTCATTGTTATATTTGAACTCAGAATGTTAAATTCATTAAGAAATGGAACCTTTCGTTTCCAAAACTGACAAAAAATTAAAATTTGTTGAACAGTGTAATCTAAGGAGTCGAATGAATGTTGCAGATAATTAATCGCGTCTCTTATAATTTATTCATCTTAGATTTCATTTCCTGCAAAATTGTTGCATGTCTGCGGATGTTTCTATTTTAAATCGTCTTTATTTTGCGTTATTTTAGCAGTTATCAAACTCCTTCTACTTCTCCTGCTTCTTCTACTTCTCCTGCTACTTCTACTTCTCCTGCTCCTCCTACTTATCCATTTCCTTGTAGAACATAAACATCCTTCGACTTCATTTACTTTTGTGGTCAAGAGAGAGAGAGAGAGAGAGAGAGAGGAGAAGTAGAGGTAGTTAGAGGTAGGTAGATGTGGGTCGAGGTAGGCAGTTAGGTAGGTAGGTAGGTAGGTAGGTGGGTAGGTAGGGAGAGAGAGAGACGCATAGTTAAGCAGCGTCTCCTGACCATCGGTCAAGTCTTCAAAGAGATAATGTGTCTGCGTTGTCTTGTCTCCTCGTGTTGTGGCCTAATTTATAGGGTAGGAGGCTGACATTCTTCATATCCCGAACAACAAGAAGAACAAGAAGAACAAGAAGAACAGACGGCCGTTTATCCGAAGACGGATTTTCAAAAGGCCGTAAAAGCGTAAGCAACGAATTTCCTGGCGATGATTATTTTCAACCGAGATCTTTGCCTCCTCAGAGAGACATTAGCGCAGAAGAATGAATCTCTCTCTCTCTTTCTCTTTCTCTTTCTCTTTCTCTTTCTCTTTCTCTTTCTCTCTCTCTCTCTCTCTCTCTCTCTCTCTCTCTCTCTCTCTCTCTCTCTCTCTCTGAACTGAGCAACAGAACAACGAAGGCAAAAGGCTGTAACTTGTCAGAAATTGAAAAAAATCGGGCGAAGAAGAAAATCTTGCCCACTATAAAAAAAGAGAAAGATGGAAGATGGAAATATGATGAATTAGATGATTTAGGATTCTGGAGCGGTTGCTTAGCAACGGAGACGAAAAATTATCATAAGACATGATCAATTCCAATTTATTTTCACGATCGATCGTCCTCTAATACTCGCCATCACATACATGCATGCATAGATAGATACATACATATACAGTATACATACAAACATACATACATACGTACGTACGTACATACATACATACATACATGCATACATACATTCATATATGGCCTACATACAATCATACATACATACATGCATTCATGCATACCTGCACTCATGCATACATACATACGTACGTCCATATATATATATATACAATGTCATACATACATGCAGTCATACATACATATATACATAAATACACACATACATGCGTACGTACCTAAACACATACATACCATAAATGCATGCATTATTTTATTTTTATTTATTTATTTACTTACAGACAATTTCTATAGCGCAGTACGACAAAGTTAAAGTTTACAACAAGAGTGCTTTTAACACATGTAAATATCCTATGCTGAATAAAATTAATGCGTTGTTAGTTTCCTTACGAAGAGACCGGCAAAGTCCGCTTTAGACACATTGTCAGATAAAACAAATTCCATAATATCGGATCCCCACGCGTATATGACCTTCTCCGAACTACACACAAACATAGATGCATACATACATACATAGGGGGCCTACATGCATACGTACATACGTACGTACATACGTACATACGTACGTACATACGTACATGCCGAGATACCTTGCATACATACATACTTACATGCATGCATGCATGCATACATACATACATGCATGCATGCATACATACATACATACATACATACATACATACATACATACATACATACATACATAGAGAAAGCTCTCTTACCAATTATTTCATTTAAGAAACATCTCCACATTGCATGGTTCTCTACAGAATCTAGGAATAATCATTGGACGCATCAGGCTTTCTTAAAAGTTGAGGCACCATCAGTTATAGGTCTACATGCGAGGTCTGTTCGATCCACAGGTGGATAGGGGAGCGCATAATCTCCCAGCCCGTGGGTCTGGGTTAGATCCCTATACACTCTGTAGACGCGAGAGCCTTCTAGCCTTTCGTCGACTTCGTTCCGTCTAAGTCGGATGTTAAACCGCGATTCAGAATGTCACTCTTTGCCATATTCAGTGCAACAGAAATGAGTGACGTTGTTCTTCAAATATCTCTATCAAGTATTACGTTGGGCTCACAGATCAGTCATATATCAGTTACTCAACGGCTATATCTGTGTTGAAGTGAAGAGAGGGTGGAAGATGGCCAAGTGGGTTAGGCGCTGGAGCGGTAGGCTGATGGAACGAGGTTCGAGCCCCGTTAGCGCCCCCCCCCCAGTGGCTTTCACACAGACTGTATGAGTAATGCCTCCTAAGCCACTTTAAATCACGCTAAGGTTAAGTACACGGACTCTTAGAGTGGTTTTTATCTTTTCTTGTGCTACCCCCCCCCCCTTAGACTCGGAAGAGATCGCAGACAAGACTGTAATAGACTGCGCGGGTCGACTGAAAATGCCGGACGGGAAAATGCAGGACTGGAAAATGACGGACCAAGTGGCATGGCCTGAAAATGCAGGACTGGAAAATGACGGACCAAGTGGCATGGCCTGAAAATGCAGGACGGGAAAATGACGGACCAAGTGGCATGGCTTGAAAATGCAGGACTGGAAAATGACGGACCAAGTGGCATGGCCTGAAAATGCAGGACGGGAAAATGACGGACCAAGTGGCATGGCCTGAAAATGCAGGACTGGAAAATGACGGACCAAGTGGCATGGCCTGAAAATGCAGGACGGGAAAATGACGGACCAAGTGGCATGGCTTGAAAATGCAGGACTGGAAACTGACGGACCAAGTGGCATGGCCTGAAAATGCAGGACTGGAAAATGACGGACCAAGTGGCACGCCACTTCGATACATGATGACATAACAATGATAGAAGGGACGTTTTTAAATGGTCAGCAAATTGCAAATATAAAATGTTATAACCTACAGAAGTGAGCGACAAAACGATGCCACGCATTCTGGCCGCCCCTCGCCACCACCGATTGAGACTGAGACAACACCCGCTGAAAACGGGTGTGAAGTTTGCCTTGTTGCACCGCGTGCTGGCGTTGTGCTTGTTCCGTGCGGACACGCTCGATTCTGCACAACTTGTGCTGACACTGTAGCTGCTATGTCAGGGCATTGCCCAATTTGTCGTGGACATATTGACATGGTTTTGCGTATGTATGTTTAATTAGTTTTTTCCGTTCACTGTGTTACAGTTAGTTTATCCTAGAATTTCCGCTCATTTTCTTTTTGACAGATATTTAGTAGCTTTCCTTACTCATAGTTACCTGAGTGTGTTTTTTATGCTATTGCTATAGTCTTTACATGTCTATTTCGTGTTAGAACTTTTCTAAGTATATGTTTTCTAGTTGCTGATGTGTTAGTTGCGCTGCAATAGGTAGCTAGTTTGTTGATTATTCAGCAGGAAAGTTTTTGCTGCTATCGCTGCTGCCGCCGACAATAGGATTAATTATGTGGATTAGTTCTAATGCAATAATTTTAAATGGATTAGTTTTAATGCAGTACTTTAAATGTTAGGTCTGCCTTTGACATTCTACTGCTATCGTTTTATATGTATGCTTCGTTTTATTACTATTTGCGTTTTTTAAAATTAAATTCCTTGAGGATGCTTATGTGTTAATTGCCTTCTTATGTCTAGCATTTTTATTGATTATTCTGTATCACAGTTTTTCACTTTGGATACATCTATCGCTTAAGACATCTACTCCCTAAGCCTACCCTTAGTCATTGGCACTAGTTTTTCGGCTTAGTATATAATTAATTTGCTCCAGTCCTGCATTTTCAGGCCATGCCACTTGGTCCGTCATTTTCCCGTCCTGCATTTTCAGGCCATGCCACTTGGTCCGTCATTTTCCCGTCCTGCATTTTCAGGCCATGCCACTTGGTCCGTCATTTTCCCGTCCTGCATTTTCAAGCCATGCCATTTGGTCCGTCAGTTTCCCGTCCTGCATTTTCAGGCCATGCCACTTGGTCCGTCATTTGCCAGTCCTGCATTTTCAGGCCATGCCACTTGGACCGTCAGTTTCCAGTCCTGCATTTTCAAGCCATGCCATTTGGTCCGTCATTTTCCCGTCCTGCATTTTCAAGCCATGCCATTTGGTCCGTCATTTTCCCGTCCTGCATTTTCAGCGCTCCCGACTGCGCCGCAATGGAAAGAAGACAGCGTAAGCTGATATTCTGGCTTCGTGGGTTACGAGATTTCTTTGGGGCTGTACATTAATTATGTCAACAATTTTTGGGCAATTTTTGACCTCTCCCCCTTTGTCAATAACTGTCAACTTTTAGTTACTCCCCCTATAATTAGGTCAAAAACTTTTGACCCCCCCCAGATCAACGACAGGTGACAATAACAAGGTTATTATTTTGCGGTGATGACCATTTTTACCAGTTTTCCCTGCTTTGCTCATCGAGAGTGTCAAAATGTGGTGGTGATGACCTTTTTGTCATACTTTTTTCCATTGTAATAAGTAGTATTCCATGAAATTTCCTATTTTTTATTATTTGTAAAAAGTGAAATTGTTGACGTCAACTTCTCTTGAACCCCTTGTCAACAACTGTCAAACTTTTTCAAACCCCTCTCCTCCTAAATTGCTGACGTAATTAATGGACAGCCCCTTTCGCGTAGACAATTGCTGTAATCAGATGTTACTGTACTTGGATTTTCTCAAACGCAAACAATCTCCGATGATCTCAATAATTATTCTTCCCAAATATCGACTCTTTGTGGTCAGAACGTTTAGCCACAATACGCTCAAATACAAACGACTGGTCTAACTCTTTGCATCGGAAGCGCATTCTAATGCGTTTGCGCTGTGTCGTTTATTTTCGTTTTTGGTTCATTTTCGTTTTAGTTTCGCGCTGAACTGCAACGGACTCCTCTGACAAAACCCGCACTCCACTGACCAGTCGTTCTGAATTCATCGCCATCGCGATCACGTGACTCTGTATCTACGTCTGTTGTTGGAAGGCTAGGCTATGTGGCTTGCTAGTCCCCCAAAACACTTTTGATTTTGTCTTGTGATGCTATTTACGGGTTTTACAAACATTTTATGGACGAAGAGAGTCCGTGTGATTGTCGAATTTTTCAAACAGCACAAAAATTCACGCACGAGCGTTTGAGATTTCAACATTTTCCCGTGGGTTATTCCCCGGAATCCCATTAAAGGAAAGGGGAGGGAGGAAGGGGAGAGGAAGATATAGAGCTTGAGCCCCACTTTTTCATCCAGGTTTACGCCAATGCCAGCCGCACCCCATTTGACAGTGGTAGGGGTCAGCGGCAAGATCATTGGCAATTATATACTGAGAGAGAGAGAGAGAGAGAGAGAGAGAGAGAGAGAGAGAGAGAGAGAGAGAGAGAGAGAGAGAGAGAGAGAGAGAGAGAGAGAGAGAGAGAGAGAGAGAGGAGAGCTGGCCACCGACCAGAGAGCAAGGGGGTAAGCCAAGACTAATTCACATCGCACAAATTACCTCCCGACGTCCATTCGGACGACGACGACGACGACGACAAGTCTTGGTGCTCTCTGTACGTTCACACACTTCAACGTCGGTACCTTCATTTCCTGTTCAGTTCCAGTCTCCATTTCTCCATTTTCCCTCTTCTCGTCCCCTCCTCCTCCTCCTCCTCGTCGTCGTCGTCGTCATCTCTCTCTTCTCTGTTTCACTGTCGTCGATTTGCTTTCTGTTCGGTTTTCCTGATGCAGTCTGATAATCTAATTGTGTTGAACATTTTCTGCGCTTTTATTGTTCTAATAATTTTTATTTTCCAAAGTTTTTGAAAAAATAATGTTCAATAGAATTTTGAAATATCTTGATAAATTTGATATGCTATCTATCTATCAATTTGGTTTTAGGCCTATGAATTCTACTTATATGCCTATTCAATATTTAATTGATAAAGTTTCAGCTAATCTTGAATCCAAATCTCAACCATTGGTATTTTTCTAGACCTCACTAAAGCATTTGATGTTATCAACCATGATATTTTACTGAAAAAATTAAACTATTATGGGTTCAAGGGTCTCTCATATAATTGGCTTAAAAATTATCTTGATAATAGGTTTCAATATACATGTGTAAATAATCTTAACTCTCAACATAAAATGGTTAAATTTGGTGTCCCGCAGGGTTCCATTTTGGGACCCCTACTATTCTTAATATATATAAACGACCTTCCAAATGTTTTCAACGTTCCTTGAATTCATTATTTTTGCAGATGATACCAATGTAATAGCTAGCCATACTAACCTCAATGAATTAATTAAGACTATAAATCTAGAGCTGGAAAAACTATCCAATTGGTTTAAGTTAAATAAACTGGAACTAAACCTTTCTAAGACTAATTTTATAAAATTTAACCCTAAGAATAAATCCCCTTATCTCATTTCTGATAATATAATAATAAATGACCAAATTATCCACCAAACATCATCTTTTAAATTTTTGGGCGTTATTTTAGATCAAAAATTAAGCTGGAAAGATCATGTAGGCCAGTTGGCAAATAAAATATCTAAGAATCTGAATATAATAAGGCACATAAAGAATTACTTAGAGCCGAGAGCTCTTCATAACCTCTATTTTACATTAATTCACTCTAACTTAACTTATGTAAATATTATTTGGGGAAATAATTATATGACTATTATAGATAAAATCCAAATATTACAGAACAAAGCGGTAAGATTAGTATTTAAAGGATGTACATATATGGATACAAATAATCTATTTAAAAATTTTAAAATTCTTAAAATGGTAAATATTTTCAAATATCAAGCTTCTATCTTTATATTTAAATATATTCACAATCTTTAACCCACTATTTACTACATCATTAAATTTCTTGATTTGCATAAGAATAGCTCTATCAGTATACTTAGAAATAACATAAACCTATATATCCCTTATGCTCACACCAACACTAGACTATTCACGATAAAATACTCAGGACCCAGAACTTGGAATTCTCTTCCCACTAATTTAAAGTCGATTATGACCTTATCTCATTTTAAGATAAATCTTAAAAAATTTCTTCTACAAAACCAATCTGTAAATGAGTAGTATCAATTTGTTATTTAATAAGTATCAGCTACCTGTCTTTACTCAAGTATTCCAACAGTTTAAGCTAATTTATTTACCTCATTTAGCCAATTATTATTAATCTTTATTGATCATTTAGGTAACTCCACCTTTCTGTTAAAATCTTGTCCTCACTTGCTAGTATTTAGTTTAATTATACTCATTCTTTCTAGGATTGCCACCTTTCGGGATCTATGATTCCTTAGGTAATCCTTATTTTCACATACAGTGTCACTAAGAAATTATTTATGCAATTGTTGCTTCTTTCATTTTATTTTTTATTTTTTGGTACTTAGTATAAGTTAGTTAAAGTTAATTTTTTTAAAGTTTGCATTAAATATACTAGGTATGTATCCTGACATATTTCTATTTGTATCATTTGTGTATGTATTGTGAAAATAAAAGACCATTTGAATATATTTGAACGAGATCCGTGTTTTCGTAAATTAGTTAGTTGAGGATCTGTCGTTAACTGTTCTTCGCTGAATTTTGCCTACAGTAATCCACACTTCAGGCAAAGAATATTTCTTAGCTTCGTCGTCAATTCTGCCATTTGTTGGATATTATACTTGTGTCTGTTGTCTGTCATTCTCGTATCTGTCACTTTCACTGCTCTGTTCTTTGCATGCCCCAGTTACTCTTGTGACGCAGATGAGAATGGGAAAGAAGTCGGTTCAAGATGAAACAGAAGGAAGGCGCGTCTGAATGTAGTGGACTGTGCAGTTCCGTTGATATTCATGAAACGAGTCCAGTATTCAAACGCCCGGCGGATATAGTCAGCAAACAGTTGAGGCTTACGCTGCAGTAAACGCTGTGGTAAATATTTCAAATCGATTTCATTATTTCTATAATATTTATTCCAGACATGGACATGGGTTGGGTTGGGTCAGAAATTTCCATGCTTATAGTGGGTTGGATGAGAAAATAAGTCACAGCCTAAGAAATTTTAATTTATTACGGTGGATTGGGTTTGGTCAAGTAACCTTATTCGTTAGTATAACGACAATTCGTCTACAGACAGTTAGTTTACTACGATATCTGGTCTAGGGTTAGGGTTAGGATGGGTTTATGCTAGTGTTATTGCTAAGGTAAGGGTTAGAGTTAGGAGTAGGGTTATGGTTGAGAAAATTTTCTGGGGTAGGGTGACTGTCGATAGAAACAATACAGTTAGAGCTTTTGGCCATTCCGTAATGAAATCGCAACTAAAAAGTCTTGAAAATATGCGCCAGAGCTCATTGCCTAATTCTAACATTACTCAAGATTTGTGAGTGGGATTGTAGGACATTCTCACCCCTGGACATAATCCCCCCGGACATTATCCCCCCGGTACACCCTTTGAAATGACACAGCCGGACATAATCCCCCTTTGTTTACTCTATGGACTTTGACTATAATCATTACCCACGCCATAAACCAGACGCTAAACACTAACCCTAAACGATACTGACGGCAGCCATGGCATCAGATAACCGATAAGTACCTTTTAAAATTAAGATCTATTACTTCTTTGCCGGGGGAATATGTCCGGCGGGATAATGTCCGGGGGGATTATGTCCAGGGGGAGAATGTCCGTATACCGTGAGTGGTTTACCTGCAGGAGGCTGTCTGGACCGGCCCCTCGCCACGTGTGCGGGTTCAGTCTGGTCCACTCCCTTCGAACCAGCTGGACGTGAGGGTCGTTGGGGTCGAGCAGACGAAATCCGGTTATGTTTGCTCCTCCGAAACGAAAACTTGACAAATCTAGTTCGTCGATCGCCTGAAATGAAACTCATTGAAACAGATTCTAGACCGCTTCTTCAATTACAGTTAGTGCAGGGCTGGAAAGTGACGCATAAAACCTTGGCTTAAGGTTAGAAAACCTATAAATCTTCAAAAGTCAAATTATAGATTTTAGGTTTTTGTTTTTTTAAAGTCGAAAAACGAAAAATTGTAGCATTTTTAATTTTCATGTCATAATTTGCTATCTGCAGGGAGCAGTGCATATAATACGCCTATAATGAGACGAGAATATAGAGAAGGGCTTATATGGATATTGACGTGCCAAATATTAAAACCTAAAACCTTGCTTTAAAAGTTTTAGATTTTGTTTTTTAAAAGCCTATGTTTTTTTCAACCCTGATTTAGTGGCAGGTTCGATTGGTTTTAATCAGATGAAAAACGATTTATTAACAGTTGAGAGTAAAAAACAGAGATCAGCAAAGGAGCTGCAGCTTAGAAAGACAACCAATATAAGGCATTTAAATCGCAAAATTATTAGTCTCGTGTAAAGGTCATTCGCTTCGTTTACTTTAGAAGTGAAAGAGTCGTCAACATGTTACATATTGATCACATTAGCTGAGTATTTTACACAGGAGATTTCTCTCAGATGCTGTGAAAAGAAACCTATCAATATAACAATTGTTATTTTACCATCAGGATCCATTATCAAAATCTCCAATTTCCAGCGAAGTGGGGAACTGCCTCAAATTGTAGTACTAAGCGCCAATTGCGTAAATTTAAATGACAAATCAATTGCTTTGTGATCAGTGGCGTAGCGTGACTTTCGGGGGCCCAGGGGTCATTCTTGATATGGAGGCCCCTATAGGCTAACATAGATTACACCGTTCTAAAAAATAAGGTTTACTTCCTAATTCAATAATTACTCACTTTGTTGCAGTAATATTGAAATAGTAGTAAAATGTAAAAATAAACCATTGTTTAATCAGTTGCAACCACTCTTCGGGGGCCCCTTATTGCCCCCCACCGCTCCCCAAAGTTACGCCATTGTTTGTGATTGAGGAGTCTTGGCTGAACTTTGCTGGCGCCTTGACGCTGTTTAGAACTTTATAGTTGAGAAGATTTTGCATTTCGTCCATGACGTTAACGAAGCACTATTTTATGTCAACCAACCAATTTAATAGACCATAATAGCAGAATATATGACCTCCGTTGCCATGGGAGGCAGTGTATAGGGGTATCCAGTGTTTACCAACAAAGTCCGGTTGCTCCGCCCACTGGTGGGCAGAAACCATAGAAAGCATTGTTGTCTATTAATAGACGGCAATGGCATAAGCAGATTTCTAGTTGGTGGGCATAGATCGGTGACCATAGAGATTGTTCTGGATAATCCTATTCATATTTTAAAACATATAAAGAACTATTTCATCAGGCAAATTTTACACTAGAACCAAATTATTCACAATTAATATTCACTTGTTAGGCTACTTTTCAGTTTTCACTTAACTGTCACTTAAATAAGCTATCAATCAATTACTCAATCACTCTGTCTAGCAAATCATAAAAACGGCACATGACTGGCTTACTTACCAAATCGCCGATTACGTAATGGTATCCAGTTCTGTGCATTCCTAGATTTTTAACCTAAAACAACAACACTTGGTCAGAAGAATCTCTGATTTCGTTTCTTAATCAGACATCAGCGGAATCACCGCATTTGGAGAAGAACAAAATCTTAACATCATTTTTTTTATTCCTTTTTCGCTTTCATTTTCCCTTTATATTCACTTTTAAGTAGGCCCTAGATCTCTATCGATCTGCAAAAAATCAAATATTCCGAGAATTCAACGTTTTATCCAATTCAGTTCAAATACTTTTAATATTTTAATTATGTTCTGATGAACTTCTCCGCCGTGAAATTATGATCCGAGTGCCTGCTTCTCTGTCATTTGATGGCGATGTTATCGATATATATATCGAGAAAAAACTATCAAACATCGATTCAAATGCTTTATGAGTAGAATTGCCGAAGAACGGAAATAATTGGTAGAATTGCGTCTGCAGCGATTGCAGACGAAAACACCAACTGCGCCGAGATAAAGATAGCAGAGGTGAGGGGAGAGAGAGGAAACAGACAGAGAAACAGACAGACAGGGACAGACAGAGCCAGAGACAGAGAAAGGCAGAGAGAAAGAGAGGTACAGGCAGAGAGAGAGAGAGAGAGAGAGAGAGAGAGAGAGAGAGAGAGAGAGAGAGAGAGAGAGAGAGAGAGAGAGAGAGACAGCTAGACAGAGAAGGCACAGACAACGACGTACAAGAGCCATCTAACGCAAACCAAACAACGATTCCTCGAAGCGACATCTAACGCTGTTCTGGCGATTAACCGAAAAATAATTATCGGCGACTGTAAAAGTGAATCGAGTTTGTTGTCGACGAGGGACTGAGAGGTCAGATCCAGAAGAGTGGGTCTTCCATGTAATCGGACAAAAGGAGGAATTGGAATTATTGCGGCCTATATATATATATATATATATATATATATATATATAATGGGTGGAAGAGCAGTATAGGTGGTTGGCATAAACCACAGATCGAAACAACAACTCTGCCCAGAGTCTTCCGAATAGGAGAAAGAAGTTGAGAAAGAAGAACTCAACAGAGACGTCTCTTCGACACCGATGCAACTTGGAATGTCATTCTGCTTTGACTATAGCACAGGTGACGGAATACAGCGTCGACGCCGGCCAATTTCGACGCTAAAAGCGAATCTCGCAACACGACACGCTCATGGTTCAGGGAAGAGGAGCAAAGGTGAGGAGAACTTTCAAGAGGAAGTGGACGAAAAATCAGGTTCTTGCTTTCAGAAATCTTTCTCTGCACGCAGCAACACACATACACACACACAGATCATCCATTCATTAAAAGACTGGACTTGCCAGCTTCTTCTGATGCCAGAAGAAGAAGAGGAAGAAGAAGAAGAAGAAGAAGAAGAAGATGATGATGATGATGATGACGATGATCGTCTTAACGTTCAAATATTCTAAAGCCCGAAAGGAAATTGAACAGAATGAATGAACCAAAAGAAAGAAAAAGAAAGAAAAAGGCAGAATATGATCATTCAAAATTAGTAGGAATTACTTATAATTATTGGTCTACACATAAGCAGATGACTCATAAACCACATGAATTCACGTTATTATTATTATTATTATTATTATTATTATTATTATTATTATTATTATTATTATTATTATTATTATTATTATTATTAGTAGTAGTAGTAGTAGTAGTAGCAGCAGCAGCAGCAGCAGCAGCAGCAGTAGTAGTAGTAGTAGTAGTAGTAGTAGTAGTAGTAGTAGTAGTAGTAGTAGTAGTAGTAGTAGTAGTAGTAGTAGTAGTAGTAGTAGTAGTAGTAGTAGTTGGAGAAGGAGGACGAGGAGGAGGAGGAGAAAAAAGAGGAGGAGCAGCAGCAGCAACAGTAATGGATCTCATTAGAATGAAAATTATGCCAGTGCTATAGCAGTGAAGATCATTTTACCGACGAACAAATACGAAAGACCGCTTGTTCTAAAGGACGCTGCTATCAACTGAAGAATTCCTTCTCGAGACAGAGGCTGTTGTGCGTCTTGCTGTCTCCTCGGGTGCTTTCAGAGACCGTCGACAATTGCAAAAGCCAAAAGGTTACGACCGAGACGAGCTCAGACGGTCAGACAGAGAGAGAGAGAGAGAGAGAGAGAGAGAGAGAGAGAGAGAGAGAGACGCAGACGCAACTAAGCAGACGAAACGTTTAACAATCAGACGATGAGAACGACCACAATGGAGGAAACGCCGTTTCAATTGACGCGTCTAATGTTCCAAGTCTCTGGCTGCACAGATGTCATTGGCACGCGAAAGGACATAGCATCATCGACGACAGAGGGCGCTCTGTCTGTCTCTGCCTGTCTGTCTCTTTCTCAATCTTTCTTTCTTTCTTTCTTTCTTTCTCTCTCTCTGTCTCTGTCTCTCTCTCTCTCTCTCTCTCTCTCTCTCTCTCTCTCTCTCTCTCTCTCTCTCTCCACCCTTAGCGCCCACAGCAAGACTCGATAGACTCCATTCATTGCCTCCATCTACGTCTTCGCATAATTTACTTCCTGTGCAATTTCAACCCGACTGCGTGTGTATGTTGCTATGACTTATGGGCCTATCACACATTCTCTATGTATATACTGTAGTAAGTATGTCAGTTTATGATTGTGTTTATGCTGTAAGTGTTCGGTTGAAATCTAGTAAATTTCAGAAGTTAGGTCAGATGACTTGTCGGCTGGTGTGCTCTTCATACTCTGTAAGTTAAGTTGATTGATACAAATGCAGGCGGAGAAACAGCGCTAGGTGTGCATTCACTCTCAGAATAATAATTGTTGTTCATTGATGCAGTCTTTTACGTTAAAAATTGCGATGCATCCCTTACCGAGCTTTTTTTGCTTGTCTTCGTTTTAGATGTCAGCCGATTATCTGCGTGCAAAACAGAGTGAGCTGGTGACCTTTTTTGCCTGTCAGCCTTTTTCGGTGTTTACTTTACATTTGCCGAGCAAAACACCGTTTTAATTACCTTTTCTGCTTGTCAACCTTTTCCGGGATTCCATTTCATCCCCCACCAACTTCCCAGAAATTCATTGCATCCCCCCCCCACCAAAAATTCTTGGAACCGCCACTGACGCACGCTATTATATCGACTTGCTCCAAAAGTAGGTGAACCGTTGCTAGGTGACCGCCGTTGCTAGCGACACATTACCTAGGCGTCGTACCTGCCTGAGGATAGTTGCTAAGGCGACTTTGGTGCTGACGTCGACGATGACGACCACTCGTTTGGCGCTTCTGTTTCGTTCGTCGATCTGACGGAGGATCGAATAGCAGCAGTCGCCGCCGCCGCCGCCGCCGACCGCCGCTGTCGTCGCCCTATAGACGTCGACGGTCAAGCGAACGGCATCGACGGACACGCCGTTGACCAACTGCTCCAATCGATATAAGCCTTCGATTATATACAAACAACCGTCCGTCGATCAATCGATCAGGAATCGAACCGTCAATTAAAAATTCAATCAGTCATTCTGACAGTGGGGGAAACCAGATAGGCCGGATAGCAAAGGGCGCGGGTGGAGGGGGTGGTGGTTGAATTCCCTGGTAAATGCAAATGAGGCGCTTTGTATTACATCGATATTTTAGCAACAGGATCGATGTAGGGTCTTTCAATTTCTCACAGGATTTCTCTCATTCTCCTATTTAGATGCCAATCTTTTGCAGTGCTAGCGTAAATAGCAACGTACTAACGTATTATTATTATTATTATTATTATTATTATTATTATTATTAGTAGTAGTAGTAGTAGTATTATTATTATTATTATTATTATTATTATTATTATTATTATTATTATTATTATATATACGTACTAACGTATTATTATTATTATTATTATTATTATTATTATTATTATTATTATTATTATATATATACGTACTAACGTATTATTATTATTATTATTATTATTATTATTATTATTATTATTATTATTATATATACGTACTAACGTATTATTATTATTATTATTATTATTATTATTATTATTATTATTATTATTATTATTATTATATACGTACTAACGTATTATTATTATTATTATTATTATTATTATTATTATTATTATTATTATTATTATATATACGTACTAACGTATTATTATTATTATTATTATTATTATTATTATTATTATATACGTACTAACGTATTATTATTATTATTATTATTATTATTATTATTATTATTATATATACGTACTAACGTATTATTATTATTATTATTATTATTATTATTATTATTATTATTATTATCGTATGCTTCAAGTGCTGAAAGAAGTCAGCCATTTGACTGGGACATCATTAGCTGAGTGTAATGTCGGAAGGATACTGACCATAATACACGCGTCTTCACGTATCTATAGCCGCATGCGGTTGGGTTCCGTCTTGACGTACCTATAGCTAGTCATTCCATTGTTTAAAATGTGTTTTGCCCCCTCCTGGAAAAATTTATGTTGCATAACTGTGATCATTGTGTTTTGCCCCTTCCTGGGGAAATTTCTGCGTGCGCCCATATTGTTGAAGTATGTTCAACAGTTTGTTCTTCAGACCGCCATTACGGATTTCCCATTGATTTAAACTGGTATCGTTTGCTCTATGCATTCGAGCTATGACGACTTATATCAAGTGATAAATAGCGTCTATAAACAACTACTTTCTGTGAATTTCTTTTCATTCGCTTCACCGGAACGTCCAACGCTTAATATGTCACATTCAGTGGCGGTTGCACGTGTGGGATGAGTGGGGATGCATCCCACCACCGGACTTCCGGACATTTTTCGCTTGTGAAACCTATTTTTGGGTAAAAGTCTAGTAAAACGGGAAAAACTGCGGATTACCTTTTTTGCTTGTCAACCTATTTTTCGGTAAAAGTGCAGTCAAATTAGAGAAAAATCACCTTTTCACCTTTTTCGGCAAAGTTTATTGATTTTTTTCTTCTCTTTTCATCCCCCCCACCAAACTTCCTATGAATTCATTTACCCCCGACAAAGAAATCCTGGAACCGCCACTGGTCACATTGCAAACTCTCGAACGCTCCTCCAGAGGCAGTGAAGCAGATTTAATATT
Source organism: Metaphire vulgaris (assembly GCA_018105865.1). NCBI lineage: Eukaryota > Metazoa > Annelida > Clitellata > Crassiclitellata > Megascolecidae > Metaphire > Metaphire vulgaris. The sequence continues at coordinate 4,424 of JACLAT010000224.1, read as the reverse complement.
CCAAAGCATCGTCTGCTTCAGATTCTGATATATTAGAGGAGATCAGAGGAGTCTGGATGATTTGATCTTCGCTGGATTCCCATCTGTTTGCTTTGCGTAGATCCGCTGTTAGCTTTTACGGCTAGATATTGCTATGGCAGATTGAAAATCAGAGCAGTTGGGAGTCTTGCATAAGCATACTAAAATATCAGCAGCGGTCGGAGGACATTTGGCGACAGTCGGTGGTGGTTGGTTCGGAATCGAAGATTTCTTAGGAAGAGAGAGACAAGTATTATTGCGTGCATCTTGATCGTCTCTCGGATGAAGATGAAGCTATTTGCCAACCACACCAGCTCCTTGCACATCTGCATATTTCCAAATGCCGACCGTCGTCCTGCATACTGTAACAGCATCGAGTGATCCATTTGCTCGGAGACGTCAGATCACTCAACACATTAAACGCTTCGCTGAAAATTTGTCTCAAGTGGTTGGTCGAAGAAAAAAACATCAGAACCCTTAAATTCGACAATTCGAGTAACAAATTAACATGTCGAGAAGGTTTCATTTGAAATTCGATTAGTGCTCTAATCGATAGAAATAGGGGAAAAATCACGCGAAACCCAAAACTATCCAAAGCGCATTTGCTTCGATCAGAGAGGCGATCATACAATCTCGCCAAAAGCGCCACTGACGCCAAAAGGTCTCGAAACTCAGATAAAATACCGATGGCCAAGAGAAGAAAGACTTCGCTGGGTCCACGTACTTTGTTTTCCTCTTTCTATTACAATACAGAGTCTAGTACTACTGTAAACAATTTAGCGTTTTGATAAAAAAATTTCGGAACAAAATCATGCAATGATTCTGGATTTTCATCAAAAGCCTCTTGTAACCGGAGGCAGCGTTCAACACTTCACATTAAACTGGGTCTAATGAGAAATGCTGTGAAGGCAATGGATCACAGTGGGAATGGTTTTCAGTATCTGATGGACAAATCTGGAAAGATTAAATCGTATGCCGAAGTAAAAGCAGGAAATTTTATTGCACCTGAAATCCGTGATTGGATGCGTGATACCATTTTCAGGTCCAGAATTAAATCAGTGGAATTGGTCGCTTGGTGCCTATTTGTTTTAACTGTGCAAGACTTCCTCATTGGCAAACATCGGACTGAAAAAACTACGCTGAACTTGTGAAAAAATGTTAGCAGAATACCAGCAACTCTACTTTCGAATGTTACTGAAAATTCACTTTTTACATTCGCGCCTGGATCTTCCCCCTCAAATTTCAGCGATGCTTGTGACGACCACGATAATGAATCCGCCAGGACATTACCGCCATGGAAAGAATCTAACAAGGCAACTGAAACCCAAATACGATGGATGGCTTTTTGCAGCGGCGGTCAATGGCAGACACTCACAGGTGCAAAAGTAACCCAAGTAAAGTAAAGGCTTCCCATGTCCGTTTCGAGTGTCGGTTCCGATGCCGAATCTAACGAATCTGTCAGATTCGGCCACGTTCGGCTTCGGCCGTAATCGCGTTCATAACATTTACGCATCAATACAGCTACGGTCGTAACTAAGTATGAGTTACGGCCATAAGCCGCAACTTTCAGCGTACTATAATTAATTGCTGACTGTAAAAGTTATTCGTTGTTATTAATCAGTTCATTTTGAATATGATGCGCACCAATCGATAGGATCGATAGGTGGCGCTTTAACTAGCTGCCCGCAGGTTTTTGTCCCTGCGATAAGATCGTACTTAACGCGTTCTTGAGCGGATTTTTACGGTCAGGGATTAAGCTAACACTCTGAATCGGCTCCGAGCACCGGACTAGACATCTCCAGCGGATCGAACTGAGATTTTCAGCCTCCTTTCCACTCGAACGGTAAACACCGCGTCGCCCTCACCTGTACACCAGGTGTTACTAACACTCACCTATCAGTCGCCAGAGTTCGCTGCCCCCTGAAGCGGTAATCAACAGGCGTAAATAGCACCGTCGACTATGGCTTTCCCAACGTACACGTATACGCGAACTGAGCTACTGGATATTCGCGGAACAGCGTCGCCGAGACCTTCAGGAAAAAGCAAGCGTTCGATAGACGATATCTTTAACTTTAGGGGACCTCGTCGGTCAGTGGGTCGAGGTCGGAGAGCGGGCCGACGAAAGCAAAGACCCATTCCAATCAGACTCACGACCCGTCGTTCTTCAGCAGCCTCTAAAACTTCGTCCGGCCCCCAACGTTCCAGGCTCGTTTATCCAAAGCGAAATCGACATGCTGGTCGACCGAGTAGATCGCTCAGAGCGGGACTTTTAACGTCAGATCGTTAAACAGTAAAATCGAAAATGTCCAGGAGCTACTCGAAGAGCTGGACCTGAACATGCTGTTGATGACGGAGACGTGGCACGAAGATGCCCACAGTGTGCCCATCAAAAGGCTCAGAAACATGGGCCTGAATGTGATCGAGGCCGCCCGAGCGACTCCACCTAGTACCAGAACCGACAATCTACACTTCGTGAACCACGGTGGGATAGCAGTCGTGTCGAAGCCGGGCATCAACATAGCTAAGGTAGCTACGAAGATGAACCCGAAGACTTTTGAGCATCTGTGCTGCCGGGTGAGTGGGATTCGAGCGGCACTCATGATGGTCGTCATATACCGCCCTGGATCTCAACCAGTCACGGAGCAGTTCTTTAACGAATTTACTACATTAATGGACTCTCTGACGACCTACAATTGCGAAACACTAGTGGCTGGAGATTTCAACATACACATGGAACGCAAGAATGACACAGCGAGTCTGAAGTTCGCTCGAATCCTCGAAGATTACGACTTTCACCAGATGGTTCGTGACTCGACCCATAATTGCGGTGGCCTACTCGACCTGGTACTCTCGTCCTCGCCTGACCTGGTTGACGAGGTGTCGCTGCTAGAGACTGGTATGTCCGACCATAAAGTAATTTCCTGGTCGATCCCTTCGGCTGCACATAGTCCAGTCTACAAGAAAATCATCGCCAGGAGATGGAAACGGCTTAGCGTCGACGAATTCATGAAGAAGATCGAGGAGTCCTCCCTCACCCAGCCACTGCACCAGGCCCTCACGCCGACGGAGATTGCTGACATTTACCATACAGAAATTACTCGCATACTAGATGAGCTGATTCCGATGACCGAGATGTCCATCAGGCCACGCCAACAAAGACCATTTTTCGACGAAGAATGCAGGATGGCGCGGCGGGAAACCAGAAGAAGAGAACGGTTGTATCGTCGGTTGCGGGGTTCGGATCGGGAGCTAGCCGCGCGTGAGGACTGGATAACGTCTTTAAAGGCCAGCAGGCGCATTGTCAGGAGGAAGGGCAGGCAATACTGGCGAACTGCTCTGTTATCAGCTGGAAACGATTCGAAGCAGACCTGGAGACACCTGGATTTGCTACTCGGTAATAAAGGTACGACTCCAGAACCGTCTTTACATTTCACTGCTGAGGACTACCATCAACATCTCGACTATAAAATCGCTGCAGTCAGAGATAAGACTAAAAGACCTGTAGAGCTAGGATACGAGGCTTATTCAAAGTCTGCACTAGGATCTTTCTCAATGCCTACTATCGCTGAGGTAATTGCGATGGTGAAAGCCATGCCTACCAAACATTGCCTTTTAGATCCAATACCTACCTGGCTACTGAAAGATTCTATAGCGACGCTGGCACCGTTCATCACTGAGTTGCTCGTGCGGTCGCTCAGTAGCGCCGAATTTCCGGCTTCATGGAGGAAAGCTTTAGTCTTCCCACGCCTGAAGCGAACTGGCCTCGACGGCTCTGACGTCAATAACTACCGACCTGTGACGAACTTGACCTTCCTATCCAAGCTACTGGAGAGGGTAGTGAACGGGCAGTTGGTGGCATACCTGAAGAACAACAATCTTCTGCCCAGTGAACAATCCGCCTACAGAAGGATATTTCAACTGAGACGGCTGTTCTCCGCATCGTCAACGATATCATAGATTCGACGGCAGAGGGAAGAATGTCGCTACTGTGTCTTTTAGACCTCTCAGCGGCGTTCGATACTGTGGATCATGTCATTCTACTCCGCCGTCTGGAGTCCTCCTATGGTCTAAACGGAACAGTCCTTGAGTGGCTACGCAGCTATCTGGCAGAGAGGTACCAGGCCGTCCACTGGGAGACCAGGAGTCAAATTCACGCCCAGTAGCCTGCGGGGTACCCCAAGGGTCAGTACTGGGCCCGCTGTTATTTATCCTATATGTCGGAGATCTCGGTCGCATCATCAGCTCGTACGGACTAAATGCACACATGTATGCGGACGACGTCCAAGTCTAGGCTCGAGCGAACCGAACGACGCGCAGCGACTACGAGCGGATCTGGAGGACTGTATCGCAGCGATTCAACGATGGGCCGAATCGAATCGGCTGTCTATCAATGTGAAAAAACTGAA
>JACLAT010000223.1:0-20634 GCA_018105865.1 Metaphire vulgaris | reverse complement strand
GTCAAACCGTACTAGAATTGTCAATATATTCTGTCTCAATTTTTTCTAGAGCATTCGAAATGCCCTGAAAATGGTGATCCATTTGAAACAACACTATAGGCCTAAAAAGTCTTTCAGCAATCTGTTCTTGTTAAATGTCTAAAAATCGAACGAGAGATAAGAAGGGGTTTAAGAGAGCTGGTTTTTTGTATGACAAGTTCTATAGACCACAAAAATATTATATAATTAATGTCCTGTTTGACATTGACAATGCATATATTAGTGCTACAGTGGGCTGATATGCAAAAGTCAGAAGAGTGATGAAACAAATTAAAACCACATTTTCGTGTATCCCCAGCTTAGCTGAGTCAAACCGTACTAGAATTGTCAATATATTCTGTCTCAATTTTTTCTAGAGCATTGAAAATGCCACGAAAATGAAAAACACACTATACAAAAGTCTTTCAGAAATCTGTTCTTTGTTAAATGTCTAAAAATCGAACGAGAGATAAGAAGGGGTTTAAGAGAGCTGGTTTCTTGTATGACAAGTTCTATAGACCACAAAAATATTATATAATTGATAACCTGTTTGACATTGGACAATGCATATATTAGTGCTACAGTAGGCTGATATGCAAAAGTCAGAAGAGTGATGAAACAAATTAAAACCACATTTTCGTGTATCCCCAGCTTAGCTGAGTCAAACCGTACTAGAATTGTCAATATATTCTGCCTCAATTTTTTTCTAGAGCATTCGAAATGCCCCGAAAAATGGTGATCCATTTGAAACGACACTATAGGCCTACAAAGTCTTTCAGCAATCTGTTCTTTGTTAAATGCCTATAAAAAATCGAACGAGAGATAAGAAGGGGTTTAAGAGAGCTGGTTTCTTGTATGACAAGTTCTATAGACCACAAAAATATTATATAATTGATAACCTGTTTGACATTGGACAATGCATATATTAGTGCTACAGTAGGCTGATATGCAAAAGTCAGAAGAGTGATGAAACAAATTAAAACCACATTTTCGTGTATCCCCAGCTTAGCTGAGTCAAACCGTACTAGAATTGTCAATATATTCTGCCTCAATTTTTTCTAGAGCATTCGAAATGCCCCTGAAAAATGGTGATCCATTTGAAACAACACTATAGGCCTAAAAAGTCTTTCAGCAATCTGTTCTTTGTTAAATGTCTAAAAATCGAACGAGAGATAAGAAGGGGTTTAAGAGAGCTGGTTTTTTGTATGACAAGTTCTATAGACCACAAAAATATTATATAATTAATGTCCTGTTTGACATTGACAAATGCATATATTAGTGCTACAGTGGGCTGATATGCAAAAGTCAGAAGAGTGATGAAACAAATTAAAACCACATTTTCGTGTATCCCCAGCTTAGCTGAGTCAAACCGTACTAGAATTGTCAATATATTCTGTCTCAATTTTTTTCTAGAGCTTTCAAATGCCACGAAAAATGAAAAACAACACTATACAAAAAAGTCTTTCAGAAATCTGTTCTTTGTCAAATGTCTAAAAATCGAACGAGAGATAAGAAGGGGTTTAAGAGAGCTGGTTTCTTGTATGACAAGTTCTATAGACCACAAAAATATTATATAATTGATAACCTGTTTGACATTGACAATGCATATATTAGTGCTACAGTAGGCTGATATGCAAAAGTCAGAAGAGTGATGAAACAAATTAAAACCACATTTTCGTGTATCCCCAGCTTAGCTGAGTCAAACCGTACTAGAATTGTCAATATATTCTGCCTCAATTTTTTTCTAGAGAGCATTCGAAATGCCCCAAAAATGGTGATCCATTTGAAACACACTATAGGCCTAAAAGTCTTTCAGCAATCTGTTCTTTGTTAAATGTCTAAAAATCGAACGAGAGATAAGAAGGGGTTTAAGAGAGCTGGTTTCTTGTATGACAAGTTCTATAGACCACAAAAATATTATATAATTAATAACCTGTTTGACATTGACAATGCATATATTAGTGCTACAGTGGGCTGATATGCAAAAGTCAGAAGAGTGATGAAACAAATTAAAACCACATTTTCGTGTATCCCCAGCTTAGCTGAGTCAAACCGTACTAGAATTGTCAATATATTCTGCCTCAATTTTTTCTAGAGCATTCGAAATGCCCTGAAAAATGGTGAATTTGAAACAACACTAGGCCTACAAAGTCTTTCAGCAATCTGTTCTTTGTTAAATGTCTAAAAATCGAACGAGAGATAAGAAGGGGGTTTAAGAGAGCTGGTTTCTTGTATGACAAGTTCTATAGACCACAAAAATATATTATATAATAATAACCTGTTTGACATTGACAATGCATATATTAGTGCTACAGTAGGCTGATATGCAAAAGTCAGAAGAGTGATGAAACAAATTAAAACCACATTTTCGTGTATCCCCAGCTTAGCTGAGTCAAACCATACTAGAATTGTCAATATATTCTGTCTCAATTTTTTTCTAGAGCATTCAAATGCCACGAAAATGGTGAAAAACAACACTATAGGCAAAAGTCTTTCAGAAATCTGTTCTTGTCAAATGTCTAAAAATCGAACGAGAGATAAGAAGGGGTTTAAGAGAGCTGGTTTCTTGTATGACAAGTTCTATAGACCACAAAAATATTATATAATTGATAACCTGTTTGTTGACATTGACAATGCATATATTAGTGCTACAGTAGGCTGATATGCAAAAGTCAGAAGAGTGATGAAACAAATTAAAACCACATTTTCGTGTATCCCCAGCTTAGCTGAGTCAAACCGTACTAGAATTGTCAATATATTCTGCCTCAATTTTATTCTAGAGCATTCGAAATGCCCCAAAAATGGTGAATTTGAAACAACACTATAGGCCTACAAAGTCTTTCAGCAATCTGTTCTTTGTTAAATGTCTAAAAATCGAACGAGAGATAAGAAGGGGTTTAAGAGAGCTGGTTTTTTGTATGACAAGTTCTATAGACCACAAAAATATTATATAATTAATGTCCTCCTTTGACATTGACAATGCATATATTAGTGCTACAGTAGGCTGATATGCAAAAGTCAGAAGAGTGATGAAACAAATTAAAACCACATTTTCGTGTATCCCCAGCTTAGCTGAGTCAAACCGTACTAGAATTGTCAATATATTCTGTCTCAATTTTTTTCTAGAGCATTCGAAATGCCAAAAATGGTGAATTTGAAACAACACTATAGGCAAAAGTCTTTCAGAAATCTGTTCTTGTTAAATGTCTAAAAATCGAACGAGAGATAAGAAGGGGTTTAAGAGAGCTGGTTTCTTGTATGACAAGTTCTATAGACCAAAAATATTATATAATTGATAACCTGTTTGACATTGACAATGCATATATTAGTGCTACAGTAGGCTGATATGCAAAAGTCAGAAGAGTGATGAAACAAATTAAAACCACATTTTCGTGTATCCCCAGCTTAGCTGAGTCAAACCGTACTAGAATTGTCAATATATTCTGCCTCAATTTTTTTCTAGAGCATTCGAAAATGCCCTGAAAAATGGTGATCCATTTGAAACAACATAGGCCTACAAAGTCTTTCAGCAATCTGTTCTTTGTTAAATGTCTAAAAATCGAACGAGAGATAAGAAGGGGTTTAAGAGAGCTGGTTTTTTGTATGACAAGTTCTATAGACCACAAAAATATTATATAATTAATGTCCTGTTTGACATTGACAATGCATATATTAGTGCTACAGTGGGCTGATATGCAAAAGTCAGAAGAGTGATGAAACAAATTAAAACCACATTTTCGTGTATCCCCAGCTTAGCTGAGTCAAACCATACTAGAATTGTCAATATATTCTGTCTCAATTTTTTTCTAGAGCATTCTGAAATGCCACGAAAATGAAAAACAACACTATACAAAGTCTTTCAGAAATCTGTTCTTTGTCAAATGTCTAAAAATCGAACGAGAGATAAGAAGGGGTTTAAGAGAGCTGGTTTCTTGTATGACAAGTTCTATAGACCACAAAAATATTATATAATTGATAACCTGTTTGACATTGACAATGCATATATTAGTGCTACAGTAGGCTGATATGCAAAAGTCAGAAGAGTGATGAAACAAATTAAAACCACATTTTCGTGTATCCCCAGCTTAGCTGAGTCAAACCGTACTAGAATTGTCAATATATTCTGCCTCAATTTTTTCTAGAGCATTCGAATGCCCCGAAAATGGTGATCCATTTGAAACACACTATAGGCCTAAAAGTCTTTCAGCAATCTGTTCTTTGTTAAATGTCTAAAAATCGAACGAGAGATAAGAAGGGGTTTAAGAGAGCTGGTTTTTTGTATGACAAGTTCTATAGACCACAAAAATATTATATAATTAATAACCTGTTTGACATTGACAATGCATATATTAGTGCTACAGTAGGGCTGATATGCAAAAGTCAGAAGAGTGATGAAACAAATTAAAACCACATTTTCGTGTATCCCCAGCTTAGCTGAGTCAAACCGTACTAGAATTGTCAATATATTCTGTCTCAATTTTTTTCTAGAGCATTCAAATGCCCCGAAAAATGAAAAACAACACTATACAAAGTCTTTCAGAAATCTGTTCTTTGTTAAATGTCTAAAAATCGAACGAGAGATAAGAAGGGCTTTAAGAGAGCTGGTTTCTTGTATGACAAGTTCTATAGACCACAAAAATATTATATAATTGATAACCTGTTTGACATTGACAATGCATATATTAGTGCTACAGTAGGCTGATATGCAAAAGTCAGAAGAGTGATGAAACAAATTAAAACCACATTTTCGTGTATCCCCAGCTTAGCTGAGTCAAACCGTACTAGAATTGTCAATATATTCTGTCTCAATTTTTTTCTAGAGCATTCAAAATGCCCTGAAAATGGTGAATTTGAAAACACTATAGGCAAAAGTCTTTCAGCAATCTGTTCTTGTTAAATGTCTAAAAATCGAACGAGAGATAAGAAGGGGTTTAAGAGAGCTGGTTTTTGTATGACAAGTTCTATAGACCACAAAAATATTATATAATTGATAACCTGTTTGACATTGACAATGCATATATTAGTGCTACAGTAGGCTGATATGCAAAAGTCAGAAGAGTGATGAAACAAATTAAAACCACATTTTCGTGTATCCCCAGCTTAGCTGAGTCAAACCGTACTAGAATTGTCAATATATTCTGTCTCAATTTTTTTCTAGAGCATTCAAATGCCCTGAAAATGGTGATCCATTTGAAACAACACTATAGGCAAAAGTCTTTCAGCAATCTGTTCTTTGTTAAATGTCTAAAAATCGAACGAGAGATAAGAAGGGGTTTAAGAGAGCTGGTTTTTGTATGACAAGTTCTATAGACCACAAAAATATTATATAATTAATAACCTGTTTGACATTGACAATGCATATATTAGTGCTACAGTGGCTGATATGCAAAAGTCAGAAGAGTGATGAAACAAATTAAAACCACATTTTCGTGTATCCCCAGCTTAGCTGAGTCAAACCGTACTAGAATTGTCAATATATTCTGCCTCAATTTTTTTCTAGAGCATTCAAATGCCCTGAAAAATGAATTTGAAACAACACTATAGGCCTACAAAGTCTTTCAGCAATCTGTTCTTTGTTAAATGTCTAAAAATCGAACGAGAGATAAGAAGGGGTTTAAGAGAGCTGGTTTTTGTGTATGACAAGTTCTATAGACCACAAAAATATTATATAATTAATAACCTGTTTGACATTGGACAATGCATATATTAGTGCTACAGTAGGCTGATATGCAAAAGTCAGAAGAGTGATGAAACAAATTAAAACCACATTTTCGTGTATCCCCAGCTTAGCTGAGTCAAACCGTACTAGAATTGTCAATATATTCTGTCTCAATTTTTTTCTAGAGCATTGAAATGCCCCGAAAAATGGTGAAATTTGAAACACACTATACCTAAAAGTCTTTCAGCAATCTGTTCTTTGTTAAATGTCTAAAAATCGAACGAGAGATAAGAAGGGGTTTAAGAGAGCTGGTTTTTGTATGACAAGTTCTATAGACCACAAAAATATTATATAATTGATAACCTGTTTGACATTGACAATGCATATATTAGTGCTACAGTAGGCTGATATGCAAAAGTCAGAAGAGTGATGAAACAAATTAAAACCACATTTTCGTGTATCCCCAGCTTAGCTGAGTCAAACCGTACTAGAATTGTCAATATATTCTGCCTCAATTTTTTCTAGAGCATTCAAATGCCCCGAAAAAAAATTTGAAACAACACTATAGGCCTAAAAGTCTTTCAGCAATCTGTTCTTTGTTAAATGTCTAAAAATCGAACGAGAGATAAGAAGGGGTTTAAGAGAGCTGGTTTTTTGTATGACAAGTTCTATAGACCACAAAAATATTATATAATTAATAACCTGTTTGACATTGACAATGCATATATTAGTGCTACAGTAGGCTGATATGCAAAAGTCAGAAGAGTGATGAAACAAATTAAAACCACATTTTCGTGTATCCCCAGCTTAGCTGAGTCAAACCGTACTAGAATTGTCAATATATTCTGTCTCAATTTTTTTCTAGAGCATTCTGAAATGCCCCAAAAAAATTTGAAACAACACTATAGGCCTACAAAGTCTTTCAGAAATCTGTTCTTTGTTAAATGTCTAAAAATCGAACGAGAGATAAGAAGGGCTTAAAGAGAGCTGGTTTCTTGTATGACAAGTTCTATAGACCACAAAAATATTATATAATTGATAACCTGTTTGACATTGACAATGCATATATTAGTGCTACAGTAGGCTGATATGCAAAAGTCAGAAGAGTGATGAAACAAATTAAAACCACATTTTCGTGTATCCCCAGCTTAGCTGAGTCAAACCGTACTAGAATTGTCAATATATTCTGCCTCAATTTTTTCTAGAGCATTCAAATGCCCGAAAATGGTGATCCATTTGAAACGAACACTAGGCCTACAAAGTCTTTCAGCAATCTGTTCTTTGTTAAATGTCTAAAAATCGAACGAGAGATAAGAAGGGGTTTAAGAGAGCTGGTTTTTTGTATGACAAGTTCTATAGACCACAAAAATATTATATAATTGATAACCTGTTTGACATTGGACAATGCATATATTAGTGCTACAGTAGGCTGATATGCAAAAGTCAGAAGAGTGATGAAACAAATTAAAACCACATTTTCGTGTATCCCCAGCTTAGCTGAGTCAAACCGTACTAGAATTGTCAATATATTCTGTCTCAATTTTTTTCTAGAGCATTCGAAATGCCCCGAAAATGAATTTGAAACAACACTATAGGCCTAAAAGTCTTTCAGCAATCTGTTCTTTGTTAAATGTCTAAAAATCGAACGAGAGATAAGAAGGGGTTTAAAGAGAGCTGGTTTTTTGTATGACAAGTTCTATAGACCACAAAAATATTATATAATTAATAACCTGTTTGACATTGACAATGCATATATTAGTGCTACAGTAGGCTGATATGCAAAAGTCAGAAGAGTGATGAAACAAATTAAAACCACATTTTCGTGTATCCCCAGCTTAGCTGAGTCAAACCGTACTAGAATTGTCAATATATTCTGTCTCAATTTTTTTCTAGAGCATTCGAAATGCCACAAAAATGAAACCAAAACACACTATAGGCAAAAGTCTTTCAGAAATCTGTTCTTTGTCAAATGTCTAAAAATCGAACGAGAGATAAGAAGGGCTTTAAGAGAGCTGGTTTTTTGTATGACAAGTTCTATAGACCACAAAAATATATATAAATTAATGTCCTGTTTGACATTGACAATGCATATATTAGTGCTACAGTAGGCTGATATGCAAAAGTCAGAAGAGTGATGAAACAAATTAAAACCACATTTTCGTGTATCCCCAGCTTAGCTGAGTCAAACCGTACTAGAATTGTCAATATATTCTGCCTCAATTTTTTCTCTAGAGCATTCTGAAATGCCCCGAAAAATGGTGATCCATTTGAAACGACACTATAGGCCTAAAAAGTCTTTCAGAAATCTGTTCTTTGTTAAATGTCTAAAAATCGAACGAGAGATAAGAAGGGGTTTAAGAGAGCTGGTTTTTGTATGACAAGTTCTATAGACCACAAAAATATTATATAATTAATAACCTGTTTGACATTGACAATGCATATATTAGTGCTACAGTAGGCTGATATGCAAAAGTCAGAAGAGTGATGAAACAAATTAAAACCACATTTTCGTGTATCCCCAGCTTAGCTGAGTCAAACCGTACTAGAATTGTCAATATATTCTGCCTCAATTTTTTCTAGAGCATTCAAATGCCCCAAAAAATGGTGATCCATTTGAAACAACACTATAGGCCTAAAAAGTCTTTCAGCAATCTGTTCTTTGTTAAATGTCTAAAAATCGAACGAGAGATAAGAAGGGGTTTAAGAGAGCTGGTTTCTTGTATGACAAGTTCTATAGACCACAAAAATATTATATAATTGATAACCTGTTTGACATTGACAATGCATATATTAGTGCTACAGTAGGGCTGATATGCAAAAGTCAGAAGAGTGATGAAACAAATTAAAACCACATTTTCGTGTATCCCCAGCTTAGCTGAGTCAAACCATACTAGAATTGTCAATATATTCTGTCTCAATTTTTTTCTAGAGCATTCAAATGCCACGAAAAATGAAACCATTTGAAACTATACAAAGTCTCTTTCAGAAATCTGTTCTTTGTTAAATGTCTAAAAATCGAACGAGAGATAAGAAGGGGTTTAAGAGAGCTGGTTTCTTGTATGACAAGTTCTATAGACCACAAAAATATTATATAATTGATAACCTGTTTGACATTGGACAATGCATATATTAGTATTAGTGCTACAGTAGGCTGGATATGCAAAAGTCAGAAGAGTGATGAAACAAATTAAAACCACATTTTCGTGTATCCCCAGCTTAGCTGAGTCAAACCGTACTAGAATTGTCAATATATTCTGCCTCAATTTTTTCTAGAGCATTCTGAAATGCCCCGAAAAATGGTGATCCATTTGAAACAACACTATAGGCCTAAAAGTCTTTCAGCAATCTGTTCTTTGTTAAATGTCTAAAAATCGAACGAGAGATAAGAAGGGGTTTAAGAGAGCTGGTTTTTTGTATGACAAGTTCTATAGACCACAAAAATATTATATAATTAATGTCCTGTTTGACATTGACAATGCATATATTAGTGCTACAGTGGGCTGATATGCAAAAGTCAGAAGAGTGATGAAACAAATTAAAACCACATTTTCGTGTATCCCCAGCTTAGCTGAGTCAAACCATACTAGAATTGTCAATATATTCTGTCTCAATTTTTTTCTAGAGCATTCTGAAATGCCACAAAAAAAAAAACACACTATACAAAAGTCTTTCAGAAATCTGTTCTTTGTTAAATGTCTAAAAATCGAACGAGAGATAAGAAGGGGTTTAAGAGAGCTGGTTTCTTGTATGACAAGTTCTATAGACCACAAAAATATTATATAATTGATAACCTGTTTGACATTGGACAATGCATATATTAGTGCTACAGTAGGCTGATATGCAAAAGTCAGAAGAGTGATGAAACAAATTAAAACCACATTTTCGTGTATCCCCAGCTTAGCTGAGTCAAACCGTACTAGAATTGTCAATATATTCTGCCTCAATTTTTTCTAGAGCATTCGAAATGCCCTGAAAAAAATGGTGAATTTGAAACGACACTATAGGCCTAAAAAGTCTTTCAGCAATCTGTTCTTTGTTAAATGTCTAAAAATCGAACGAGAGATAAGAAGGGGTTTAAGAGAGCTGGTTTTTTGTATGACAAGTTCTATAGACCACAAAAATATTATATAATTAATAACCTCTTTGACATTGACAATGCATATATTAGTGCTACAGTAGGGCTGATATGCAAAAGTCAGAAGAGTGATGAAACAAATTAAAACCACATTTTCGTGTATCCCCAGCTTAGCTGAGTCAAACCGTACTAGAATTGTCAATATATTCTGTCTCAATTTTTTCTAGAGCATTGAAATGCCCCGAAAATGGTGATCCATTTGAAACAACACTATAGGCAAAGTCTTTTCAGAAATCTGTTCTTTGTTAAATGTCTAAAAATCGAACGAGAGATAAGAAGGGGTTTAAGAGAGCTGGTTTTTTGTATGACAAGTTCTATAGACCACAAAAATATTATATAATTGATAACCTGTTTGACATTGGACAATGCATATATTAGTGCTACAGTAGGCTGATATGCAAAAGTCAGAAGAGTGATGAAACAAATTAAAACCACATTTTCGTGTATCCCCAGCTTAGCTGAGTCAAACCGTACTAGAATTGTCAATATATTCTGTCTCAATTTTTTCTAGAGCATTCAAATGCCCCGAAAATGGTGAATTTGAAACAACACTATAGGCCTAAAAGTCTTTCAGCAATCTGTTCTTTGTTAAATGTCTAAAAATCGAACGAGAGATAAGAAGGGCTTTAAGAGAGCTGGTTTTTGTATGACAAGTTCTATAGACCACAAAAATATTATATAATTGATAACCTGTTTGACATTGACAATGCATATATTAGTGCTACAGTGGGCTGATATGCAAAAGTCAGAAGAGTGATGAAACAAATTAAAACCACATTTTCGTGTATCCCCAGCTTAGCTGAGTCAAACCGTACTAGAATTGTCAATATATTCTGTCTCAATTTTTTTCTAGAGCATTCAAATGCCCTGAAAAATGAAATCCATTTGAAACGACACTATACAAAGTCTTTCAGAAATCTGTTCTTTGTCAAATGTCTAAAAATCGAACGAGAGATAAGAAGGGCTTTAAGAGAGCTGGTTTCTTTGTATGACAAGTTCTATAGACCACAAAAATATTATATAATTGATAACCCTGTTTGACATTGGACAATGCATATATTAGTGCTACAGTAGGCTGATATGCAAAAGTCAGAAGAGTGATGAAACAAATTAAAACCACATTTTCGTGTATCCCCAGCTTAGCTGAGTCAAACCATACTAGAATTGTCAATATATTCTGTCTCAATTTTTTTCTAGAGCATTCAAATGCCCCGAAAAATGAATTTGAAACAACACTATAGGCCTAAAAGTCTTTCAGAAATCTGTTCTTTGTTAAATGTCTAAAAATCGAACGAGAGATAAGAAGGGGGTTTAAGAGAGCTGGTTTTTTGTATGACAAGTTCTATAGACCACAAAAATATTATATAATTAATAACCTGTTTGACATTGACAATGCATATATTAGTGCTACAGTAGGCTGATATGCAAAAGTCAGAAGAGTGATGAAACAAATTAAAACCACATTTTCGTGTATCCCCAGCTTAGCTGAGTCAAACCGTACTAGAATTGTCAATATATTCTGTCTCAATTTTTTCTAGAGCATTCAAATGCCCCAAAATGGTGAATTTGAAACAACACTATAGGCCTACAAAGTCTTTCAGCAATCTGTTCTTTGTTAAATGTCTAAAAATCGAACGAGAGATAAGAAGGGGTTTAAGAGAGCTGGTTTTTGTATGACAAGTTCTATAGACCACAAAAATATTATATAATTGAAACCTCCTTTGACATTGACAATGCATATATTAGTGCTACAGTAGGCTGATATGCAAAAGTCAGAAGAGTGATGAAACAAATTAAAACCACATTTTCGTGTATCCCCAGCTTAGCTGAGTCAAACCGTACTAGAATTGTCAATATATTCTGTCTCAATTTTTTTCTAGAGCATTCAAATGCCCTGCCAATGGTGAAATTTGAAACAACATAGGCCTACAAAGTCTTTCAGAAATCTGTTCTTTGTTAAATGTCTAAAAATCGAACGAGAGATAAGAAGGGGGCTTAAGAGAGCTGGTTTTTTGTATGACAAGTTCTATAGACCACAAAAATATTATATAATTGATAACCTGTTTGACATTGACAATGCATATATTAGTGCTACAGTGGGCTGATATGCAAAAGTCAGAAGAGTGATGAAACAAATTAAAACCACATTTTCGTGTATCCCCAGCTTAGCTGAGTCAAACCATACTAGAATTGTCAATATATTCTGTCTCAATTTTTTTCTAGAGCATTCAAATGCCCTGAAAATGGTGATCCATTTGAAACACTATAGGCCTAAAAGTCTTTCAGCAATCTGTTCTTTGTTAAATGTCTAAAAATCGAACGAGAGATAAGAAGGGCTTTAAGAGAGCTGGTTTCTTGTATGACAAGTTCTATAGACCACAAAAATATTATATAATTGATAACCTGTCCTTGACATTGACAATGCATATATTAGTGCTACAGTAGGCTGATATGCAAAAGTCAGAAGAGTGATGAAACAAATTAAAACCACATTTTCGTGTATCCCCAGCTTAGCTGAGTCAAACCGTACTAGAATTGTCAATATATTCTGTCTCAATTTTTTCTAGAGCATTCAAAATGCCCTGAAAATGGTGATCCATTTGAAACAACACTATAGGCAAAAGTCTTTCAGCAATCTGTTCTTTGTTAAATGTCTAAAAATCGAACGAGAGATAAGAAGGGGTTTAAGAGAGCTGGTTTCTTGTATGACAAGTTCTATAGACCACAAAAATATTATATAATTGATAACCTGTTTGTCATTGGACAATGCATATATTAGTGCTACAGTAGGCTGATATGCAAAAGTCAGAAGAGTGATGAAACAAATTAAAGCCACATTTTGGTGTATCCCCAGCCTAGCTGAGTCAAACCATACTAGAATTGTCAACATATTTTGCCTCAATTTTTTCTAGAGCATTCAAATGCCCTGAAAAATGGTGATCCAAAACAACACTATAGGCCTAAAAGTCTTTCAGAAATCTGTTCTTTGTTAAATGTCTAAAAATCGAACGAGAGATAAGAAGGGGTTTAAGAGAGCTGGTTTCTTGTATGACAAGTTCTATAGACCACAAAAATATTATATAATTGATAACCTGTTTGTCATTGGACAATGCATATATTAGTGCTACAATTGGGCTGATATGCAAAATTCAGAAGAGTGATGAAACAAATTAAAACCACATTTTCATGTATCCCCAGCTTAGCTGAGTCAAACCGTACTAGAATTGTCAATATATTCTGTCTCAATTTTTTTCTAGAGCATTTGAAATGCCCTGAAAAATGGTGATCCATTTGAAACAACACTATAGGCCTAAAAGTCTTTCAGCAATCTGTTCTTTGTTAAATGTCTAAAAATCGAACGAGAGATAAGAAGGGGTTTAAGAGAGCTGGTTTTTGTATGACAAGTTCTATAGACCACAAAAATATTATATAATTGATAACCTGTTTGACATTGACAATGCATATATTAGTGCTACAGTAGGCTGATATGCAAAAGTCAGAAGAGTGATGAAACAAATTAAAACCACATTTTCGTGTATCCCCAGCTTAGCTGAGTCAAACCGTACTAGAATTGTCAATATATTCTGTCTCAATTTTTTTCTAGAGCATTCAAATGCCCCGAAAATGAATTTGAAACAACACTATAGGCCTAAAGTCTTTCAGCAATCTGTTCTTTGTTAAATGTCTAAAAATCGAACGAGAGATAAGAAGGGGGCTTTAAGAGAGCTGGTTTTTGTATGACAAGTTCTATAGACCACAAAAATATTATATAATTAATAACCTGTTTGACATTGGACAATGCATATATTAGTGCTACAGTGGGCTGATATGCAAAAGTCAGAAGAGTGATGAAACAAATTAAAACCACATTTTCGTGTATCCCCAGCTTAGCTGAGTCAAACCGTACTAGAATTGTCAATATATTCTGCCTCAATTTTTTCTAGAGCATTCAAATGCCCTGAAAATGGTGATCCATTTGAAACAACACTATAGGCCTAAAAGTCTTTCAGCAATCTGTTCTTTGTTAAATGTCTAAAAATCGAACGAGAGATAAGAAGGGGTTTAAGAGAGCTGGTTTTTGTATGACAAGTTCTATAGACCACAAAAATATTATATAATTGATAACCTGTTTGACATTGGACAATGCATATATTAGTGCTACAGTAGGCTGATATGCAAAAGTCAGAAGAGTGATGAAACAAATTAAAACCACATTTTCGTGTATCCCCAGCTTAGCTGAGTCAAACCGTACTAGAATTGTCAATATATTCTGTCTCAATTTTTTCTAGAGCATTCAAATGCCACGAAAATGAAATTTGAAAACACTATACAAAGTCTTTCAGAAATCTGTTCTCTGTCAAATGTCTAAAAATCGAACGAGAGATAAGAAGGGGTTTAAGAGAGCTGGTTTCTTGTATGACAAGTTCTATAGACCACAAAAATATTATATAATTGATAACCTGTTTGACATTGGACAATGCATATATTAGTGCTACAGTAGGCTGATATGCAAAAGTCAGAAGAGTGATGAAACAAATTAAAACCACATTTTCGTGTATCCCCAGCTTAGCTGAGTCAAACCATACTAGAATTGTCAATATATTCTGCCTCAATTTTTTCTAGAGCATTGAAATGCCCTGAAAAATGAAATTTGAAACACACTATAGGCCTACAAAGTCTTTCAGCAATCTGTTCTTTGTTAAATGTCTAAAAATCGAACGAGAGATAAGAAGGGGTTTAAGAGAGCTGGTTTTTTGTATGACAAGTTCTATAGACCACAAAAATATTATATAATTGATAACCTCTTTGACATTGACAATGCATATATTAGTGCTACAGTAGGCTGATATGCAAAAGTCAGAAGAGTGATGAAACAAATTAAAACCACATTTTCGTGTATCCCCAGCTTAGCTGAGTCAAACCGTACTAGAATTGTCAATATATTCTGCCTCAATTTTTTCTAGAGCATTCGAAATGCCCTGAAAAATGGTGATCCATTTGAAACAACACTATAGGCCTAAAAAGTCTTTCAGCAATCTGTTCTTTGTTAAATGTCTAAAAAATCGAACGAGAGATAAGAAGGGGTTTAAGAGAGCTGGTTTTTTGTATGACAAGTTCTATAGACCACAAAAATATTATATAATTAATGTCCTCTTTGACATTGGACAATGCATATATTAGTGCTACAGTGGGCTGATATGCAAAAGTCAGAAGAGTGATGAAACAAATTAAAACCACATTTTCGTGTATCCCCAGCTTAGCTGAGTCAAACCGTACTAGAATTGTCAATATATTCTGTCTCAATTTTTTTCTAGAGCTTTCGAAATGCCACGAAAAAATGAAACAACACTATACAAAGTCTTTCAGAAATCTGTTCTCTGTCAAAATGTCTAAAAATCGAACGAGAGATAAGAAGGGGGGGCTAAGAGAGCTGGTTTCTTGTATGACAAGTTCTATAGACCACAAAAATATTATATAATTGATAACCTGTTTGACATTGGACAATGCATATATTAGTGCTACAGTAGGCTGATATGCAAAAGTCAGAAGAGTGATGAAACAAATTAAAACCACATTTTCGTGTATCCCCAGCTTAGCTGAGTCAAACCGTACTAGAATTGTCAATATATTCTGCCTCAATTTTTTCTAGAGCATTGAAATGCCCCGAAAAATGGTGATCCATTTGAAACAACACTATAGGCCTAAAAGTCTTTCAGCAATCTGTTCTTTGTTAAATGTCTAAAAATCGAACGAGAGATAAGAAGGGGTTTAAGAGAGCTGGTTTTTTGTATGACAAGTTCTATAGACCACAAAAATATTATATAATTAATAACCTGTTTGACATTGGACAATGCATATATTAGTGCTACAGTGGGCTGATATGCAAAAGTCAGAAGAGTGATGAAACAAATTAAAACCACATTTTCGTGTATCCCCAGCTTAGCTGAGTCAAACCGTACTAGAATTGTCAATATATTCTGTCTCAATTTTTTTCTAGAGCATTCAAATGCCCAAAAAATGCCATTTGAAAACAACACTATACAAAAAGTCTTTCAGAAATCTGTTCTCTGTCAAATGTCTAAAAATCGAACGAGAGATAAGAAGGGGGCTTTAAGAGAGCTGGTTTTTGTATGACAAGTTCTATAGACCACAAAAATATTATATAATTGATAACCTGTTTGACATTGGACAATGCATATATTAGTGCTACAGTAGGCTGATATGCAAAAGTCAGAAGAGTGATGAAACAAATTAAAACCACATTTTCGTGTATCCCCAGCTTAGCTGAGTCAAACCGTACTAGAATTGTCAATATATTCTGCCTCAATTTTTTCTAGAGCATTGAAATGCCCCGAAAATGGTGATCCATTTGAAAACGACACTATAGGCCTAAAAGTCTTTCAGCAATCTGTTCTTTGTTAAATGTCTAAAAATCGAACGAGAGATAAGAAGGGGGCTTAAGAGAGCTGGTTTTTTGTATGACAAGTTCTATAGACCACAAAAATATTATATAATTAATGTCCTGTTTGACATTGGACAATGCATATATTAGTGCTACAGTAGGCTGATATGCAAAAGTCAGAAGAGTGATGAAACAAATTAAAACCACATTTTCGTGTATCCCCAGCTTAGCTGAGTCAAACCGTACTAGAATTGTCAATATATTCTGTCTCAATTTTTTCTAGAGCATTCAAATGCCACAAAAATGAAAAACAACACTATACAAAAGTCTTTCAGAAATCTGTTCTTTGTCAAATGTCTAAAAATCGAACGAGAGATAAGAAGGGGGCTTTTTAAGAGAGCTGGTTTTTGTATGACAAGTTCTATAGACCACAAAAATATTATATAATTAATAACCTGTTTGACATTGGACAATGCATATATTAGTGCTACAGTAGGCTGATATGCAAAAGTCAGAAGAGTGATGAAACAAATTAAAACCACATTTTCGTGTATCCCCAGCTTAGCTGAGTCAAACCGTACTAGAATTGTCAATATATTCTGTCTCAATTTTTTTCTAGAGCATTCAAATGCCCCAAATGCCATCCAAATGAAACAACACTATACAAAGTCTTTCAGAAATCTGTTCTTTGTTAAATGTCTAAAAATCGAACGAGAGATAAGAAGGGGTTAAGAGAGCTGGTTTTTTGTATGACAAGTTCTATAGACCACAAAAATATTATATAATTAATGTCCTGTTTGACATTGGACAATGCATATAATAGTGCTACAGTAGGCTGATATGCAAAAGTCAGAAGAGTGATGAAACAAATTAAAACCACATTTTCGTGTATCCCCAGCTTAGCTGAGTCAAACCGTACTAGAATTGTCAATATATTCTGCCTCAATTTTTTCTAGAGCATTTGAAATGCCCTGAAAAATGGTGATCCATTTGAAACAACACTATAGGCCTAAAAGTCTTTCAGCAATCTGTTCTTTGTTAAATGTCTAAAAATCGAACGAGAGATAAGAAGGGGTTTAAGAGAGCTGGTTTTTGTATGACAAGTTCTATAGACCACAAAAATATTATATAATTAATAACCTGTCCTTGACATTGGACAATGCATATATTAGTGCTACAGTGGGCTGATATGCAAAAGTCAGAAGAGTGATGAAACAAATTAAAACCACATTTTCGTGTATCCCCAGCTTAGCTGAGTCAAACCGTACTAGAATTGTCAATATATTCTGTCTCAATTTTTTTCTAGAGCATTTGAAATGCCACGAAAAATGAAAAACAACACTATACAAAAGTCTTTCAGAAATCTGTTCTTTGTTAAATGTCTAAAAATCGAACGAGAGATAAGAAGGGCTTTAAGAGAGCTGGTTTTTGTATGACAAGTTCTATAGACCACAAAAATATTATATAATTAATAACCTCTTTGACATTGACAATGCATATATTAGTGCTACAGTAGGCTGATATGCAAAAGTCAGAAGAGTGATGAAACAAATTAAAACCACATTTTCGTGTATCCCCAGCTTAGCTGAGTCAAACCGTACTAGAATTGTCAATATATTCTGTCTCAATTTTTTCTAGAGCATTTGAAATGCCCCGAAAAAATGGTGATCCATTTGAAACACACACTATAGGCCTACAAAGTCTTTCAGCAATCTGTTCTTTGTTAAATGTCTAAAAATCGAACGAGAGATAAGAAGGGGTTTAAGAGAGCTGGTTTTTGTATGACAAGTTCTATAGACCACAAAAATATTATATAATTAATGTCCTTTTTGACATTGGACAATGCATATATTAGTGCTACAGTGGGCTGATATGCAAAAGTCAGAAGAGTGATGAAACAAATTAAAACCACATTTTCGTGTATCCCCAGCTTAGCTGAGTCAAACCGTACTAGAATTGTCAATATATTCTGTCTCAATTTTCTTCTAGAGCTTTCGAAATGCCACGAAAATGAAACAACACTATACAAAGTCTTTCAGAAATCTGTTCTCTGTCAAATGTCTAGAAAATCGAACGAGAGATAAGAAGGGCTTTAAGAGAGCTGGTTTCTTGTATGACAAGTTCTATAGACCACAAAAATATTATATAATTAATAACCTGTTTTTTTACATTGGACAACGCATATATTAGTGCTACAGTAGGCTGATATGCAAAAGTCAGAAGAGTGATGAAACAAATTAAAACCACATTTTCGTGTATCCCCAGCTTAGCTGAGTCAAACCATACTAGAATTGTCAATATATTCTGCCTCAATTTTATTCTAGAGCATTCGAAATGCCCCGAAAAATGGTGATCCATTTGAAACGACACTATAGGCCTACAAAGTCTTTCAGCAATCTGTTCTTTGTTAAATGTCTAAAAATTCGAACGAGAGATAAGAAGGGGTTTAAGAGAGCTGGTTTCTTGTATGACAAGTTCTATAGACCACAAAAATATTATATAATTAATGTCCTGTTTGACATTGGACAATGCATATATTAGTGCTACAGTAGGCTGATATGCAAAAGTCAGAAGAGTGATGAAACAAATTAAAACCACATTTTCGTGTATCCCCAGCTTAGCTGAGTCAAACCGTACTAGAATTGTCAATATATTCTGTCTCAATTTTTTTCTAGAGCTTTCGAAATGCCACGAAAATGAAACAACACTATACAAAGTCTTTCAGAAATCTGTTCTCTGTCAAATGTCTAAAAATCGAACGAGAGATAAGAAGGGCTTTAAGAGAGCTGGTTTCTTGTATGACAAGTTCTATAGACCACAAAAATATTATATAATTGATAACCTGTTTGTCATTGGACAATGCATATATTAGTGCTACAGTAGGCTGATATGCAAAAGTCAGAAGAGTGATGAAACAAATTAAAACCACATTTTCGTGTATCCCCAGCTTAGCTGAGTCAAACCGTACTAGAATTGTCAATATATTTTGCCTCAATTTTATTCTAGAGCATTCGAAATGCCCCGAGAAATGGTGATCCATTTGAAACGACACTATAGGCCTACAAAGTCTTTCAGCAATCTGTTCTTTGTTAAATGTCTAAAAAAATCGAACGAGAGATAAGAAGGGGTTTAAGAGAGCTGGTTTTTTGTATGACAAGTTCTATAGACCACAAAAATATTAGGCCTATATCTCGTGTCAGTGCACGGCGAGTAGGAAAAACGACTATTTTCGACACTTAATAAAGTTCTTAAAACCAAAAAGGCCATCACAATTTTTTTATCAGTTATTATTTGATATGTGATCTATGCAAAATCACAAAAAAATTAGAAAAATATTTAACACTTTTTGCACACTGTGGTCCCGAAGTGGAGACCGTTGTCGAACTGCACCATCTTTGGAAGTCAGTATACAATGCATTTAAAGGAATAGACAGTTACAAATTTGTATGTGAAATAACTGTAATATGTAGAATAAACATTGTTTATATCAAAACAAAATACAAAATACTTTTGGAGTTATAAAGCTTCAAAGTGGCAGATTTTTCTAAATTTCGATCTGAAAAGCCATCTTTGACACTTTCTAACTAAAAAATTTGATGCACTATGTGTGACATTATTATATGCTGAGAATCAGCATGAAAAACTGTACAAACACAACAAATTTCAGCCTCCTAGCCCTCATAGTTCAAATATTATTAGCATGTAAACATCACGTTGCAGTCAGATTTGCGATATGACGTTCTGCGGGCCTATTACAAAAGGGCACATAACTTTCAAACTACAGTGAATATTTCAGAAAAAATTGGTATTTTCCCATCAAATAGATATATAAACATATGGTGAAAATTTCATGCAATTCTGAGATGGTAAGGTTGGGACGAATTCCCGTTTTGGTTGAGTTGACATGGAATGACCCTGTAACTCAATGTAAAATGCTTGTGGTATCTGCACTGATTTTGAAGTGTCAAGTTCCAAATCATAATCAAATATTTTTTTATTTCTCATCCGTTACTCACTGCACTAGATTTCTGACCGACGGAATTCACAATCGACTTCAGTTCTGTTGTTTGACCATCATCGAGTTCTTCTTCGTATTCTTTCCTCAACTGGTCGGCTTTGAAGGTCAACGATAGGATTTCCTGTCTCTTGACTAACAGTTCGTCCAATGCATCCTATTCAGTAAGGAATAACCAAAATCCTTTCCTGACCTTTTCCCATCAATTCAGTGGCGGCTCCACCGGGGGGGCAGGGGGGCCCGTGCCCCTATTGAGTGCCTGCCCCCCAGTTGGGACCCTATACTTAATGCTACATACATTAAACAACAAATGGTTGGCCCCCCATGATTAGAAGTTGCCACCCCAACGGCCCCCCACTTGCCAAATCCTAGAGCCGCCACTGCATCAATGGAAGAATTGAACC
>JACLAT010000222.1:0-21113 GCA_018105865.1 Metaphire vulgaris | reverse complement strand
ATTATATACATTCATGATGTGAATATGTATGTATGTATGTATGTATGTATGTATGTATGTATGTATGTATTGTGAAATAAATAACATTTTCTTCTTCTTAATTCTCTTTGACTCGGAGAAAGGTTTTAGTGTGATAGAGATTGTTGTGTCTATCTAAAGATACTTCCGTCAAAAGACGAAGGGCGTCTAGCTCCTCTTTTCTCATTCGTGCTTGTCACCGGATGTGGCGAGTCTTATCAGTGTGATTTCGAGGTTGTTGTAGATGTAGGAGGGGCAAGATATTGTGAATCTTGTGATGGCAGCATATTCGTTTTCAACAAACTCGTCCACTGAAACTACATTACTGTATGCGACTAATCAGTATTTCGAATGAATGTTTGATTCACCAAAACCAGTAGGCCTATTGCTTTTGCCAAACTGTTGATTGCGAAGCACCTATATGCGAATTTGCATATTTTAATTTATTTCAGATACTTTGTTTATTCAACGGAAGTCAAATAACAAGTAATAGCAAATATCTCAATAGAGTGTTATGCGGCAATAAAACTTTGGCACAGCAAAGCTCTTCGGCTGTCAAGCTTTAAGACTGGAATTTATCACCGGAGACAGTGGCTATAACAGAATGGCCGGTTCAACATTCACTATCAAATACAAGATGCAAAATAATTCAGGTTATTTCGATCACTCATTTTCTAAAGAATATTAAGTCTCTTATCAGCATTTGTAGACATTACAGCTATACTGCAAAGAATTTTCCGGTTGGCGTCGGTTAATGGCGGCAGCATGCTTCTGTGCATGCCTCGGAAAAAGCGCCGTTCTGGACAGTTCGACGATATTTGGCGTTCGTTTCAGCGCAAAATGTACAAGTAGTGACCTCGTAATTTTCTGGAGATCCTCCTGTGCTTTTCTCAGGTGGATTCGGACGTTTTTAGTCGCTGCATGATTCGTCGCGTGTCTGGGTCCGCCATTTGTTCTGCGATTTTTCATCGACGCGGCTTGGCAGACCTGCAGACTAGATACCCGTGCCGGAATGCTACGACTTCCGTCCTAATCGTAGCCCGGAATTCCATCCTAAGTCGGATTTACCTAGTTCGGCGACGGTCTAATCACGGTAGTCCGCATTTCAGAAATTCTCCGCGCGGTCTTGCCTCGCGGACAGTACTCACAACATCCGCGGAATTTACATCTCATCCCGTGTTTTTGTTCCTTTGACGTGCCTGTTGAGAACGGTTCTACAGTGGAAGGCCGCTTTCTACGGGATTCGCTACCGTGTGTGTTAGGTCGGCCTTTAAACTGTCTTAAATTGTGTTACCCTACGTTCGCCATTGGTGTGTCAAATTATGTCAAAGCGCCTTTGACTTCGGCCTTCGTCGTGCGTACGGCGCTATAGAAGTCGTCGAGAAAGATAATTATTATTATAATGCAAGATTGCAGGTACAATGGCGTATATTTTGCCAAGCAGTTGGACCCATCTTCCTAAATATCAAACAATGTATTGTGATTAGTGTTCACTTCAGATATTTAGACCTACACATGCCGACAATGAGATGTTGACAGGCTTAAAACGGTCGTCATGCCTCTGGCGCTTACAAAATCTTGGTCAGCAGCTCCAAGGGGGAGGGGGTTTGACCTTCAAAACCGCGTCCAAAAATTTGAAATGCATAGAAACACATTTTAAATTTTTTTGTCGGCGCCCAACGGGGAGGTTTAACCACCCAACCCCCTTGGCTAAGCCAATTATCGCTATAATTGCAATGATTTCAGTAGTGTATCTCATTTTCAAGATGCACGCTGTGATAACAATTCTTATGATGGACCTTCTGGAATAATCACTTCTCTGGCTATCCTGATCATTATCCAAACGAGATAAACTGTACATATTCGATCAAGGCGGGGAGAAATACATCAGCCCTGATTGAGGTTTCAATGCTTGACCTACAATGGGCATCATACCGGCTTATTCACCATGGAATACTCTACAAATGCAATCATGATTGGTTGGAAGTGAGTTGTTAAGTCACCATCATTGGGTCATTTCTACCACGCAACTCATCGTTCAGTGGTTTTCCATTTGAGTCCAAGCATACGCAAACTAGAGATGTGCGGGTACAGCAAAATGCCTACCCCTACCCGTACCCGTGAAAAAACTTTTTTTTACCTACCCGTACCCGCTAGCGCTATACCCTACCCTACCCGACCCGTACCCGTAAGCTGTGTACCCTACCTACCCGTACCTGTACCCGACATAATCGGCATTGGTTGGAATTTGAGTTTGTGGAGTTGGACCCGTACCCGCGGGTGCGTGTACGGGAACAAGTACTACAAGGATCTGTATAGTGTATATGGACCCGTGAACCCGTATCCGTTCCTAGAGACTATAGAGAGGCAACAGTGAAAATAGGGGCTACGAAATTGGGATAACTATTCATTGTAAATAGCACGCATGTTTAGATTAGGACAGATCTAGTATTTGGGAATCAGGATAATCAGTCAGCTAGCCTAACAAGCCTATATGAATGGGCTTGTTTAAAACATTTAGTAGATATCATTTATCTATGAGCAGGCATTAGAGCTCAAGTTAAACCAGAAAACTTTACAAGAAGAACTTCTCGGTCGAGGAGTCCTTGGAGAGTCAGCGGACGCCATTATAGATTTATTACTGATGATGTCCAGATTACGTCATCTGTATTTCCTTTATGTTTTCAGTAAGTAAAAGGCATGCTGTCTGACAAACTGAACGCGATATACAATTATACTAATACACTTTTTACTCAATATTATTTTCTATTACTGCATTGCTAATTTGCTATAGTAGTGAGAAATGAAAATATAATTTTTCAGGTAAAAACGGGTATACCCGTACCCGTAGCCGCTATACCCGTACCCGTAGCGCTATACCCGTACCCGACCCGTACCCGAAAAATGTATACCCTACCCGTACCCCCGGGTACGGGTACGAGTAGGGTATACCCGCGGGTACGGGTATACCCGCACATCCCTAACGCAAACCATTGCAAATGATATTTATTTTGAGAAAGAAAGATAGCAATAATTTCCATAAGTGTTCATACTTTATGAATAGGCCTACATTATACACGAGTTGCATAGAAAACGTTGACTTCAAAAAATTAATAAAGCAATAGTTGATTCTTTCGACTTTGAGTGAATCATCATCTATGCTGTTTCTATTGATGGCTTTCGAATAGCGGACGCAATTGTCTGTTATTGAATGCTGATAGCCAATGGGTTGAACTATGATCACTGGCCTCTAGTCTTTTCTTTGCATCCTATATCGGCAGCAGTGTTTTTGAAACTGTTCAGCATAAATTCTCTTGTATAGTTTGGTATTGTGTTTATTTGACGACTTTCTGCGCGCTTTTTCAGGTGAGGTGTTCTGGCGAAGATGCAACTTTTAGTGAACCAACTTAGAAACCGAAGATTTTGTGGACATCAAACACCGTTCACGATGCTCTTACGCGGCTGCGAACACGTATTCATATATTTCAGCACCGACTCTACTGTTGGTTTCAACGGGTTCAAAATCCAATACAAAATTTACTCAGAAGGTAAGGTGCTTGTTAAAGATATATGTAAAGGTTTATGATGCAATACATTACGTTCTTTATTATTTCCTATACTGTATTATTGCCTATATTCACTGTAAAGCTGTGAACTTGCTGTACTCTTTTATTTTATTCGGATCTTTTCCCACCTCAACTAGTTAAAAGAAACTCAGTCACCGAAAATAAATCGTCATTATATTCGAAGCATATATCATATTCGCGTTCTACGGTCACTTCTGCAAGTGTATATACAGTACCATGCACTGTATATGATATAAATGCGTTGGTTTTGTTTCGTGAAATACAATTGCTAGTTATTATGCTAGTGTTGTGCAGCCTGTACACAATTGATTTCGAGAATCCCGCTGCCGAATCTTATCTAGCTTGGTCAAAATTTGACAAAATTTTTTTGTCAAAATTAATAGGGTCTCGGTTTGTAGCTGTAGACTGTAAACTGTAGCTTCCTCTAGTTATGTCGGTCTGTCACTAATCCTGTTCTCACTGGACGAGACTCTTCTGTCATTTTATAATCGTTGCTTCTTTAATAATGGGCTAACTTAATCATCGCCAGCGTCATCATCATTATCATCACCATCATCATCCTCATTATCATCATCATCATCATCATCATCATCATCATCATCTCCACCGTCATCGTCATCATCATCATCGCCCCCACCCCCACCATCACCATCATCATCGTCATCATAGTCGTCATCATCATCATCATCATCAAGGGAGCGACATCACATAACTAATTATTGCTTGACTTGGACATTGTTCTCAATAACTTATAGCGAAGATGGCCTAGATTAGTTTCTAACTTTGTGTGTATAAGCCCTCATTTTTATAATCCTTCTCTTCTACGTCGCTTTCCTTCCGTCCATCTCGCTTTCCATTCTGTTTTCCGTACCAATCCCTTCCCACTCCTCTATCTTCTTCACTACAACTTCTCTCACCTCCATTTCTGCCTCTCCCCAACTACGCCACACAAACGTCCCTCACCCTCTGCCTCCTGGCCCATTCCCAAATACCTTCTCCATCTATCTTCTCACACCTCCTTCCTTCCTCCCTTTCTCTATCCCTTACCACTCCTCTCTTATTCCTCTATCTCCATACCAATTATCCCTCTTCTCTATTCTTATCCCTTTCCTCTTCCCTACCCCCTCCACATTTTATTTCTTTCTCATTTGAAGGCCAGTCCCTTTCCGGCCTTCCCATTTCCCTCACACAAACCGGATATAATTGAGCGGCCTATAAGATCTTAATTCATAGAAACCTAGCGTGTTTTGGCATAAAATATTAAATTATATGAAATATATAATTCGACGATACGCCGTTAAATTTGTTTCTGGATTGGGGATGGTTCTCTCAGGTGAAGAATGTGAGCACAGTTTTCACTAATTCAACCGGTTTCATTACATCTCCGGAATATCTGGACCGTATCCGCATCGAATAAACTGCACTTATTACATTGAAGTTGGAAGCAACAATTCACTTTCACTCCGACTCCTTTCATTCGACGTTGGATACACTCAAGAATATTTCCATAACCATGAGAGGGCCACTCGATGTATAAGTGATTGGTTTAGGGTATGTTTCATCTGATTCATATTACTAGTTACTACTCTAAAATACCTACTTACGAGGATTTCGTTCACTTTTGTTATTTTTTTCTCAGCCCATCCAAACCATTGATAAATATTAGACTATATGAAAATGACTTTTAATTTGTATCTAATACTATTGATGGAAACGTAGCCTATTTGTTGTTTCTTCTTATTAAACAGGTTTTTTTAAATTTATGGTTTCTTATGTTCTTGTTTCTATTACTTAGACACTATACTTATGCCTGTATATTCAAAGTTTTCTAAGTTTGAGTTGGAAATAAACTTCATTCCAAGTTTCGCTGTACTTTTATATGGTAGATGCTGTAGGAAGTGAAGCTTGTATTTAGCGTTTGCCAAAAATGGATGCCACTATAAATGCCTCACAAAGTATATTGATGAAAGCCTGCGTTTGTGATTTCAGATTACTTGTTCATCTCGTGATTCCAGAGAAGCGCCGTTTACAAGTCAATATCTCAACAAACAATTCTGTGGAAGTCATTCTTTCAGTGCAAAATTTAAACGTTGCAACCAATATGCATTGGAGTTTTCCTCCGGTGGAAACTATTCAAAGTCAGGATTTAAATTGCATTACACAATAAATAAATCAGGCAAGTTTTCATTGGTTCTGATAGCTAATGCTGTGATCTTTTTATGTTATCACAAATAAATTAGTTCACATACATTAGTCAGTTTCTAGTCACTAAATTGTCTTCTGTTAATTTATTATTTACATATACTTATTTACATATACTTATATATATATATTCTTGTAAAGCTCTTTTGACTTTGCCCTGTTAGCTATTCTTGCGGCTTTAGAAATTGTCTTGTATAATAATAATAATAATAATAATAATAATAATAATAATAATAATAATAATAATAATATACTGTAAGTTTCCATTTGCAGATAAACCAATTTGTCTATTGGAATAATTTGTTATGCTAATCCGTGAAAGTTTGTCTAACAGAGGTTCCCATACCTGTTGAAGTAAATTCATTTGGAATTGGTTGGTTATAATTGTAATTTCAATATTACCGATTCCACTAAATGTAAAATGCTGTAATTATGCTGTTTCTTTTCGTTGTCGATTTGATTTAATTCCGCTATCGTTTTTCTTGGGCAGAGGCAGCTAATAAAGTTCTCTTTCATGCTAATTCAATTACTGTTTATGATTTTAAACCCTCAAACTGACTAGGTTGCTAAAAAGAATTTTGGCGGTATTATTCAGGAACGCGGTATAACATTTTTTCTGAAAGTAACTATATGTTGAAAATTATAATAATTAAATGGTAGACTTGCATCATGCATTAAAAACTCTATAACCTATATATATTATAATATTGATTCCGAACTTATGAAAAAAACAATTTTACTATTTTTCTGAGTAGACAACTGATTCAACTGGTACAGTAATTACAGTATATGGATTGCTGTTACATCAGTCATATACATATCTTGACTTGAGCAACACTATTTCTTGCAGAAACAGCAGCTCATCAAATATACAGTACAGTAGTGCCAGTATAACGACCAATCCATTCATTCTGTTTCCACAAACTGGCATAAGCTGTTCTTCTGCGCATCTTGGCTCAGCAACTTAACTCTTTCTTTCAAATGCCCTCTGATAAGATTGTTGATATTTTTGTAAGATTTGCTGATCATAGGGATCAAGGGATCAAGTGGTGATCGTTATCGAAGGTACAAATGTACATAGCAAAATTCCGTATATTACTACTGCTACTACTACTACTACTACTACTACTACTACTACGACTACTACTACGACTACTACTACTACTTCTACTACTACTACTACACAGTCTACATTACTAATACTATCACCACCACTACTACTACACTACTAATAATAATAAATGCAGTTCCATAGCACCATTGCTAATCCTCGGAGTCAGAAATGGTTCGCTCAAAATGGTCCATGACCCATATGATTGCAGGGTTGAATATCCAGTCTAGCATTATGGTCATTATTTATACGTCCTCTGTGAGTTTTTCCAGCCATCTTACCCTCTAGTATTTCTCTTGAGAGGCGCATGTTTCTCTCAGAACATGATATATTAGTTTCTTTTGTCTAGTATGCATTGTGTTTACCAGGCTTTTCTTTTCCTTCTATCGTCTTCCAGGCCTCTTCATTGAGTATCCGTTACATTCAGTTGATTTTTTAAATTTTGCTTGTGTTCTCTTTCCTAAGTGTCCATGTGTCTGACCTGGCAAAATCAGGGCGTTTCCATCTTTTTTCAGGATACAGTTGAGCGTTCTCAATGACGCTCTTCTGTCTGTAAAGACTTCCTTCCCGTGGCAATTTTTCTCGATATTTCTTCCCAAACTTCACGTTTGTGGCGACTAAGCTTCTTCTAAGATAGCAAAATTCTTCAACCTGCGCCGGCGGATTTTCATTTGTGTCTTCTTTGATTTTCGTTCCGTATTTCTCTGATTTTGCTTTTAGAGTCCACCGACCTCTGCAATCCATCGCTATTATTTGCATATTTTCCTATGCAGCAGCAGATTTTACATCCCTTATCCTTCTTCCATTCACAACTAGTACATCTCCTGTTTTCGCGTAGTCTTTTTTTGTACGAGTCCCTCTTTGGGTATGTTGAACGTCAAGTTTCCAACATGATAGGCAATCAAGAGTGTCGTAATGACCGCAGAGCAAAATGCAAACATTGCATTGCCAATATTTTTGTGAATGAAAGTATGAAAGTGAACTCAAAATCCTATGTGGACAAAGATCTAATTTCAACACGACGTTGGATGGATGCAGTCGAGCAGCCATACAGTTTTTCACCAACGAATCTTACATTGGACCAGGATTTAAACTTCAATACCGGGTCCTTAAAACAGGCAGGTTTTGATTGCTGATTTCAATAACGAGACAACCGTTTTAAATAACCACTAGAAAGATGCTCGCTTCGCTCGCAGTGCAGGATAATACTAAAATCCAATAATTGAATTCATGCTGCTGAACAACGTTTCAATGATGTACATAAGCCACGTAGCCAAGCTCTGACGCTGCAACGTACGCTTCGTCAAACGCTTCGCGTGGCCGTTCGCTTCGCGTGGCGTTCGCTTCGCGTCGCCGTTCGCTTCGCGAGTTGTACACACTATGACGCTGCAACGTACGCTTCGTCAAACGGTTCGCGTGGCCGTTCGCTTCGCGTCGCCGTTCGCTTCGCGTCGCCGTTTGCTTCGCGAAGCCTAAGGTTCCAGAACGACCAATCAGAACGCTCACCCAGCCAACCAATCAGAACGCTTGAAGGCAACGAATGAGAATGTCACACAGCCAACCAATCAGAACGCTCACACAGCCAACCAATCAGAACGTTTGAAGGTAACAGACATACAGAGCAAGGATATTAATATTATAGATTTAAATAAAGATTGAAACCATTAGCTATTTAAAATGTCAAAGCTGCTTAACAGAAAAAATTAAAATCTCAGTAGCCCATCAGTCTCATCAGGTGAGCAGAATCCATATACAGTATTTGGCCATCATCCGCATATGCTTACGACGGCAGCCCAGCCGAAGAGACAATGCTTCCTATGTCAGCAACATAGAAGACGAATAACAACGGTCCAAAGACCGATCCCTGCGGTATCCCGAGGTGTGCCGGACGAGTGGAGTGCATGGAGCTATTTACATTACATTACATTTACATTTGATATCTATGTGATATGTTCGTCTATACCATGGATTTATTATTAGAGGATACGGCATTACGTCATTTCTAACCAGGCTGCGTGAAGCCAGTAGCGCGTAGGCTAAAAATAGCACCTCCATTGTTAGCGGCCATTGTGGTTGAATCGGACGTGGGGGTAACTGAAAGTTGACAGTTGATGACAAGGAGGGGGGGCAGTGTTATTTCTAGGATTTTGAATTTGGTGGGGGTGTCGGAAAAATGGGGAGGGAAGTGTCGGAATTTTTAGTCTCTTCCCGGAAAAAGGCTGACAAAAAGGTCATCCGACAATAAAGTTTGGGGAAGGTGTCCTTCATTGGGGAGGGGGTGTTCAGAGCTAATTAGTATCCATTTTGCATTATCACATTACCAAATTTTGGGGGTGTCGACCTCAAATGGGGGTGGTGGTGTTGAGGGTGTTAGGAGGGTGTAAAAATATCCCTGGGAGGGGGTCGAAAATTGCCCAAAAAATTGTTGACATAATTAATGGACAGCCCCCATGCCTTATTGAAAACACGATTAATGTCATCCAATAGGCTGTCCACTTGCTATTTTTCAAATACAAATTTCGAACAATAGCATCTTAATCAGTGGCGGCTCAGTGGCGGCTCCACAGGGGGCCCGGGGGCGTGCCCCTATTGAGTGCCTGGCCTCCCAGTGGCCCCTGTTGGGACCCTATACCTAATACTACATACCTGACACTCAAACGGAGGGCCCCCATGGTTAGAAGTTGCCACCCCAACTGCCCCCACTTGCCAAATCCTGGAGCCGCCACTGGGCCCAGGGTGGGTCCGTGCCCCCCCTGAGTGCCTGGCCCCCATTGGCCACCCGGTTGGAACCTATACTTAATACTACATACCTAACAACAAGCGGTAGGACCCCTGATTAGAAGTTGCCACCCCAACACCCCCACCACTTGCCAAATCCTGGAGCCGCCACTGGGCCCAGGGTGGGTCAGTGCCCCTATTGGGTGTCTGGCCCCAGTGGCCTCCTGTTGGGACCCTATACTTAATACTACATACCTAACAACAAGCGGTAGGCCCCTATGATTAGAAGTTGCCACCCCAACGCCCCCACTTGCAAATCCTGGAACCTCCACTGATCTGAATCTCCATTTTTAATACATACTAATAAAAGTTCTTAGATCATTGATAAAACATATCCGCAGCTATTCCCCATGGCTCAGCTGATGATTTTTTGGGTCTACCAATGTGGCTGCCGTTTGGGAATTTCCCAAAAAGTTGGCTTCAGCCAAATGACGTAATGCCGTCTCCTCTAATAATAACTCCATGGTCTATACGCTTTTAGATAAATTATATTCATTGAAGTTAGAGATGGAGGGTGGAATTGAGGAAAGAAAAGACAGAATGGCATGCAGAGGCAAATTACAATGTAAAGTATCTACTGGCAGAAATGCAACTCGGAGATGTTGATAGTTATAGAGAAAACTGCCAGTTCAGAATGAAAACGTAAAAATGCATTTACATGATGAAAAATAAGATGAAACCTAACAGCTGGTGATTGCTTGAAGTCTCTCAAAATCATATGGCTTTTAAAAATTAATAGCCTAGAATTTCTGGGATGAAGATATTTGAACATTGTAGTTCTGTGCAATAAAGCAATCTTATTTTATCTGCTATGTTGTAATTGTGGCTGTCAGCTAGCACATCTTCACCAGCGACCACTACTTCCTCACCTGAGACCACTATTTCTTCATCGCCGACTACTACTTCTTCACCAGCGACCACTACTTCCTCACCTGAGACCACTATTTCTTCATCGCCGACTACTACTTCTTCACCAGCGACCACTACTTCTCACCTGAGACCACTATTTCTTCATCGCCGACTACTACTTCTTCACCAGCGACCACTACTTCCTCACCTGAGACCACTATTTCTTCATCGCCGACTACTACTTCTTCACCAGCGACCACTACTTCCTCACCTGAGACCACTATTTCTTCATCGCCGACTACTACTTCTTCACCAGCGACCACTACTTCCTCACCTGAGACCACTATTTCTTCATCACCGACTACTACTTCTTCACCAGCGACCACTACTTCCTCACCTGAGACCACTGCTTCATCAGTGACGTCTACTTCTTCACCAGCGACCACTACTTCCTCACCTGAGACCACTGCTTCATCAGTGACGTCTACTTCTTCATCAGTGACGAGTACTTCTTCATCATCAGTGACTTCTTCACCAGCGACCACTACTTCCTCACCTGAGACCACTACTTCATCAGTGACGTCTACTTCTTCATCAGTGACGAGTACTTCTTCATCATCAGTGACGACTACTTCTTCAGTGACGACTACTTCTTCATTAGCGACAACTATTTCGCCATCAACGCCAAAGTTTAACTGTCCTAAAGAGAGTATCGTCTGTTTGAACAAGGCTGTCTTTGAATATCAAACGAACCCACCAGACCAGACAACTACTGGTGAGCCAATTTGTCAACGTAAATCACTAAAAATTGCCTTTGTGTAAAGAAATAATGCATCTCTCTCCTTACTTATGAGTATTTGAACATTAAAAGCTATAGTTAAGCTGAACATTGGTCTAAACTCTGATCAGTTGAGATACTTCTGAGGAATTGAAGGGAAAATTGTTAAATGAAAAGGTTGAATGCAATGAAGAGCAAAATTATCAACAATTTCATTTCAAGTTGAATTGAAAACTGTGTCTATGACAATTTGCTTTAAATGTCATTGCATAAAGTAATTCACACTTATATGTGGTAATTCTAATCTCATTCGGACTACTTTCTTTAGGCTTATGCTAAAACTAAGTTACCTAGCTACTGTTTATTGTGGAAGCAAAATCATGCTTGACAAGTAAAGTAATTTCAACGAACAAGCCACCAAGTTAGGTCTAATAATAAGCTATCATACAAACATGCTTAACTTGCGCAAAGTCTTTGATCAATATAATAAAACTATTTCAGAGCCATCGGCACAGTTACCTCAGGCACAAAGATTTGTCAAAACAGGGTCGTTTGGTGTTCTTATTGCGTTCGTCGTGTTATTGATCGTTGCTTCTCTTGTTGCACTGACCGTTGTCTGGTTGCGGGGGCGAAGAGCGAAACCAAAAGAGGATGAAAATACATTGACAGTAGAAGACTCAGAAAGCAAGAATCCAGACTCACAGGAGAAAAGAAGACGAGGGAGTTTGAGTTCTTGTTCTTTCGAAAAATATTTTGAGATCGCCTTATGTAAGCTCAAAAATGTGCACTCAAATTGTCATCTTTGGTTCCTCGGGTTACGTCTTTCAGATATACCTTAATTAAGACTAGAGCATTATTTTCACCAATCAACTTAGGTTTTTATGATAGAATATTCACTGTAGGTTCATTTGGCGCACCATTCTGATAGCCCCCATGAAGCTTTGCTCGCTGTTACATTCAGCAGGCTAGTATTAGAGCTGCTACGCAAATAGGATGTGTTCCATGAATTGACTTAGAAATATTGAAGTAGGGCATTAGTTCATTAGTATAATAGAACTGTGAATAAGTCTATGCTTATGGACTGATACTAGTATGCAATTAACTTTGTTGTAATGCCATAAGGTTCAATCCTGAAATTGTAGCATATAGGCATAGGCGGCTTTAGAGTCTAAGAGTTGGGTAGGCTAACATGGGGGTCAGAAGCTGATGTCATTTTTATGATTAAGTATCCCATTTTCCACTTCGAGATCGCCATGAATTGATGACCATTTCAACAAGTTACCACCTATATAGTTAGTAATTCTGTTACAATGAACAAGGGTAATTATTATATTAATTTACAAAGCAGCATAGTTCTATCTAATCGCCCATAATATACTTAAAAATATGACGTCATTCAGATTGAATCATGTGATATTAAAGTCTATGGATTGAAAGCGTGGCACTGTGCTTTTATATGTAAATAAGTAAGTAACTAAAGAGGCTTAGATAGACCTGGTGTTGATGGAAAAACATTTTTGTTTTGTTTTGGTGGATTAGTTGGGTAGGCTTAAGCCTACCCTAGCCTTTAATAAAATCCGCCTATGCTCCTGCGGATCTCGATCAATCTCGCTACGTCAGCGTTCTGCTATAACGTGTTACCAATATGCCATCTACCCGCCATGAGCCAATCTTCTCCATGTCAGCCTTCTGTTAGCCAATCTCATTGATACTTCCACAGACCAGGATTGAATGTTCCCTATCCAAGTCAATTGCTGTCTGTCTCTTCTTCGTCCAAACATTGTTCCTTATGACTTCTTTTTCAAGACTGGTGCCAGTTTACTGAAATTCATTTTCTAGCATGTTCGCTTGGCTTTTGTGATTGGTTGGTTGATTGCTTGACTGATAACACTTGTCGTTTGCAGGATTCAACCCATGGTCTTCCATCCCATTTCGTTCTCAGAACAGAGGAAAGCAGGGCCGTCAAAAGGTGGTCGTTCCTCTGGAACCAATGGGCTCAAGTCTCTCAAGGGCTTACAGTTCAAATCCAACTGGCCTTTCCAGTGATAAGATTACTATTATTCTAGAGTAAACGACTTTCCAGCAAGAATTGCTTTATTTTCAGCAGAAATTTTAATATTGTAACCAATCATAGGTGTAGTTTTATTTACAGGAACTTTGATATTTAAAGATGGTTGAACATGCGAGACTAATTTGACAAATAATCAGTTGATTAATTTTTATTAATGCTTAATTCAATATTACAGCAACTGATGAATAAAACAAAAGGAAGTTATCGTATAATATGATATTAAGATAAGATAATTCATTTGTAAGTATGTTGCTATTATTAATGTGAATCTCGTTTATATCTCCATATTCAAATCTCTTGACTTTCATTGATTAATTATTTTAAATCATATGCTTCTTCGTGTTTAGTAATAAAGATTAAACTGTTCGTTTCGCTCCGCTTTTCTTTCAAATTTTAGCGCAACAGATACATAAACTAATTTACAGTAAAATAAAGTCAGCCGTAGTTTTTATATCGAATTTTATTTCAGGCCTCATAAATTCACAAGAATTTGAATACTATCGACTACACTGGTCTACATTTTAAAAAATCTGCTGACCTAAGTATTTTTGCTGATTTTACCCAAATGAAAGGTGCTGATTCCAGATATGAAGTCAAAAAATATCTGCCTTGTGACATCACTGGGTCCCTGGGGTTTGATAATTGAATAATTGATAATCGTATTTTTAAAACTGTAAGTGTAGTCATATAATAATGTGATTTTAAGCGGTCTAGGAGTAGGAGGATCAGTAAGCCTATGTGAAAACCACTGTAGTAACTCCGCAATCAATAAACCTAGTTTTCCGAGATAGCCTTTGAATCTGAGACTGTTTCAACTGTCCTGCAAGTATATTTGCCAGAACCCTCTCTCCAGAATACGAGACACCCGTGTAGGTGGCAAAGT
This sequence comes from Metaphire vulgaris, assembly GCA_018105865.1. Classification (NCBI taxonomy): domain Eukaryota; kingdom Metazoa; phylum Annelida; class Clitellata; order Crassiclitellata; family Megascolecidae; genus Metaphire; species Metaphire vulgaris. Next base: position 6,836 of record JACLAT010000222.1, on the reverse strand, counting down.
GCAAGCGTAACAAGGTGGATGAGGGGAAAATGTGTATTATATGTTTGGTCAAAGCTAGTAAATTGTAATTTGGTAATTTAAGTTCATTCCAAACTTCAAATCTGTTCTCAAAATTTTACTTTTTTGGATAGACCCCTCTGGTCCTCAGCATCTTAATTAACATATAATGTAAATAAAACAATAGAATTGCTACTGTCTCTTTAAATATATGTAAACTTTACCGTCTACAACAAAGAAATAAGAGACACTGTTACATGACTTTGCATTTATTTACTGGACTCGGCTGTTTTTATTATAACCTTGTTTTTTTCAATTGTATAGAGAATACTTCTTCCGGTTGCGCCATTTTGGCTGCTCGCACGTAGACACGTGTACGTGCTTCGGAATATCTCAGTTCTTGGCGGTTTTACCGACGTCTTGCGCTTATTTCTTTGCGCTAATCGCGTGGATTGTCGCCTACCTATCGTTTACGAAGCGGTCGGCGATCGTCTTTGCGCTTTCTCTGCGCTGAACGGATCGGATTTATGTCGCCCGTGTCGGCGTGGTTGGTCCGCCAGTTTTCTAAGCCACCAGCCCGTCGACGTAGTCTACAGGCTATAAAGACTGTTCCGGTTCACGCACGGAGTTTCATCTTCGCTCGGTTTTCGTCAAATTCGGCGATGGATTAATTGTTTCGCAGACGACCGCCCTCTAGGATTCGCCGCCTGATTTTCGCCAGGCGGAGAATTTTTCTCAGCATCCATGCGGTCTTTCAACATCCTTCCTGCGTTTTCGCTGACTCTTCGACGAAACGTCTTCTTGCGGAAGACCGCCTTCTGAAGGGCTCACTGCCCGATTTCGACACGGCAGCGACCTCTTTCGTGCCATCTGAACGGATTTTCCCTTAAGACCAACATCTTCCGTTCCACGTTGATTTGTCAGCGTTGTCGACAGCGCCTTTGACTTTGGCCTTCGCTATGCTACGGCGCAATAGAAGTTGTCCAGTGCGATACAATACTTAAAAATTGCATCTCACTCATTTTCTTCCATGTAGTCAATAGAAACAAGTGAACCAATAGCATTTAAGCCAATGCAGGTCCGAAAGCACTGGTCCATCCATATAAAGTACGTACGCACTGAGGGGGAGGAGCAGGCCTGAGGAGAGGGGGATGCAGCCGGTACATTGTTCCAGGGCCCATGGAGCTCTTAGGGGCCCGGGTCCGGTGATGATGATGTATTAACATTAGCGATAACGCTTTTTTTGCTTGTCAGGTTTTTCGGAGACTTAATAATTTTTTTCAGCGGCGACAACTTTTTTGTTCCGGGTCCCGGAATTTCTCTCGGCGGCTCTGGGGAGGAGGGTTGCATTTAGGAGATGTTGCGTATGTACGGTGTGCAAACGAGGGGAGGGGTTGAAAATATGTTTTTTGCGTACGAACTACATGGATGAGTCCTACCCTGCAACTGACAATACCAGTGCATTTAAAAATTAATATTATTTCGTAATAACACAAGAAACGCGTATTCCGACCATTTTGCTCTGAAACTCCACTAACAATAGGGAACCTATGCTTCTGGGAGTATCACCTGACGGTTAAGCGATTTTGCCATACTCGTAGGATTTTTAAGACGCGTAACAAAGGTATGTTCCTGACAAATTTAAAAAATCAAGACATTTAAATATCTATTTCTCCCCTTTTGTGTTATTTGGCAAAAAATGAATTATCCTGCCTAATATAGTTGCCATATTTTCATTCGAATTGAATACGAGCTTTTGTTTTGCAGTTTATTCAAAACTCAGAAGATTCTCTTTTCAACTAACGTTCGCCAGATGGCCTAATGCATTTTTTAAACATTACATGTTATGATTAGTGTCTCGGCACGTTACAAAACCGCCGAAGTGGGCTGCGGTTCTAAAATGCTTGGAAAGCCCTGTTTTAGACTTCTTAATAATACACATTTAGGATTTGGGTTTTTTCCAGACATATGACATTATTTATAGGAGAATTATAGCCAAAATGTTGCACTGAACTAGGCTGGTTGGTAGTGAATTGATTGCTGTTGTTTGGCAGCTTGCAAGAAAATACCGGATACATGCATGTCCGGTATTGCCTCAATTCTTTCACCGGACAAATATGTAAAATACCGGACAGTCCGATTAAAACCAGACATCTGGCAACCCTACATGCATGGTACGAAACTTGAAGTTGGCAACTTCTATGTAGTCAAAGGGAAATGAAACAGAAACGTTAAAACTGTTTCTTTAACCCCTTAACTGGGGATCCCAGATATATCCGTACATTTTACATTGAGTTACAGTTAAATACACGGTTAAGGGGTTAATTTGTGATTCTATAATGAAACGAATGGAACAAGCATTAATGGTCTCAAATTGGAGATACGAAAATCAGATATTTATTCTTCCCTGATGCAAAATTTCGCTCTTTAGTGAATTTCTGCAGAACTTTATCACTAGATTAACCCCTTAACCGTGTATTTAACTGTAACTCAATGTAAAATGGACGGATATATCCGGAGTTCCCAGTTAAGGGGTTAAAATGAAATAGTTAACTGTCGAGTATTGGCTTTGTTTAATTTTATCAAAGTAGATACGGAATGCACAAAGGCTAAACATGCTGTTTTAGATACTCAGGCCGAAAGCTTCAATTCCCCCTCAGCCCCAAGGCCTGGAGTCTGGATAAAACACTGAACGGACGAGCTGCATTTGAAATTATTTCACTTTAAGTCCCCTGAACAGCAGTAAAGCCATTTGCAAACTGCAAATCAACTTTCTCTCGAGGTGGTCATGAAACCAAAGGCTTTAATACATCAAATTTGGTTCAGCACTTGAGAAGGAAGCACGTAGCTGCATGCACACACTTTCAAAAGGAATCGATAGAAAAAAAGAAACTGAAGCTAAACAATCGACGGCTATAATTTCAAGACCATCAAGTTCATCAACTATTAAAGCAGTCCTAGCTAGTGGTTTTAAATTTTAATGAATGAATAATTTCATAATCACAACTTCAGATATAAAATTGTAGATTACAATGTGAATAGAGACATCTAAAATTTGACATAATAAGTATTAATGACAAAATCATATTCATTAATGATTAACCACACGTTCTGCATTGAGTCTCTTGGCAGGTCTCGAATTGCACCTGCATATCGAAGTCCGAAGACATGTAGCTTACATTTACGCTACACTTTATGGTATATTATTTGAGTGCATGTTCATCAAAAATACCCGATTTGGATATTTAGACAGACAATCGGTAGCCTATCGGCAAAAACAATCGGTTTTCTGACAATCGGTATTCGGAACAATCGGCAAATTTGCAACCAATCGGTACAGCTCTAGTATTGCGTCAAAATCTTCAATTCAGAATTTCGATTAAAACAACTCGTAACATTACACTTCAAATGTAACAAAATGACGAGACAGAATTTAGATTTTGCGTATGCGTGCATGCTGCGCCGGAAGTGATCGCTAGGCGGTGTACGTATTCACCGCACATGTTGATCTTGGCGGGTTACTGTATATATAGTGTACGTCGTCGGTCCGACGTCAAAATCACATAACACAGCGATTACCATCCAGTTGCCGATATAGCGTACTGTACGTCGGCTGGACGTTGGGTCGACGTACGCTGGTTATCTGAGTTTCAAGTTATCTTGACTTGCATTTATGAAAGTAACTGTCGTGTCCTCTCCTCTGAAAGCGTTTGCTTTAAAATAAGCTATCTGTTGTTACGGTCATAAAATAATTTCGCAGTAGGCCTAGTTAAAATTATTGTCATTTAATGTATGTTTTCTCAGTCGATTAAAAAACGTTTTCAGGAGGAGTTGTCATGCCCAATTCGACTGCACAGTCCTTTTTGTCCATTTCAATCAGCTCTCGTGCTCTTTGTATGTCCTGTTTGTCTTTTTCCTTCTCCTATCTACGCCGTTCAGCTGTCTTCCTTAATATTTCGTCCTCGTGCATTCTCTGACGCATGGCGAATAAACACTGGGTTTAGACCGCGTTCTCATAGGAGAACACGTTGCTATAGACAGTGGCGGTTCCAACTGGGGGATGAGTGGGGCTGCATCCCCCTCCGGACTTTTGACGCAATACTAGAGCTGTACCGAATGCACATTTTGCCGATTGTTCCGTTTGTCAGACAATGTGAACGTCCCAGTTTTTTTTTCTAATCGAACTGATTCCTATGTTTCCTTCTCAACGTTTTCGAGCCGCTTCTGCTTACCATTTCCCTGTATATTTGTCCAGTTTCGCTTGCTTCTCTTCCTCAGTTAAAGGTTTAATCTCGGCGCATAAGTTGAACATTTCCACCGCATAATATTAAGAATTTGACGTTACTATAGCCAGTGGCGCAGGTGGAGCAGTGGTTAGCGCACTGGTCTGCCAATCCCGAGGTCCGTGGTTCAAACCCCGGCCGCGGCAGAAACTTTCGGTTGTTTCTGCCCCAAGCGCTCCCAGTCGACTCAGCTGTGAATGAGTACATTGGGTGTTAACTCGGTGGAAGGAAAGGCGGCGAGGGAAAGGCTGGCAATCCGCCCTCATTCAGCCGTTGCCGTATATAACTGAAGGCGCTAACCCTTCGGTTCCCGACGGGCCCGCGATGGCCTATGGGTTGTACCTTTACCTTTATAGCCAGTGGCGGTTCTAGGATTTCCTGGTGGGTGGATGAATGAATTAATAGAAAGTTGGTGGGGATGAAAATACAAGAAAAATCACTAAACTTTGCTGAAAAAGGCTGAAAAAGGGAAATTTATCTCTAATTTTACTACGCTTTTACCGAAAAGTAGGTTGACAAGCAAAAAGTCATCCCCATTTAGTTTTACTAGACGTTTACCCAAAAATAGGTTTACACAAGCAAAAAGTAACTCCGAAAGTCCGGTGGGGATGCAGCTCCACTCACCCCCACGTGGAACCGCCACTGTCTATAGCAACGTGTTCTCCTATAAGAACGCGGTCTAAACCCAGTGTTTATTCTAGCCACCTTGACATTGGGGAGATTTTGAAATGTTTGTGAGGACAAGTTCTGAGTCTCGAAAAAGGTTATCTTCCTCTAAAAATGTGATGACGACCAAATAAAAGGTCATCCTTCCATATATATATATATATATATATATATATATATATATATATATATATATATATATATATATATATATATATATATATATATATATAGTAATAGGAAGTGTTAGAAAATAAGTCTCTTATGTATGAAAAGAACAAAAAGAGATAGGAATAGAATACAGGAAAGAGGACGCAAATACTGGCACGAAGAGGAAGATGGTATGAAAGGTCATGGGAACTTTATTTTAGACCATCATTATTTTGACCTTGTAGAGGATTTTTAAATCCATAAATGCAATAAGAAATTGTCTTTCTTATGCAAACTTTAAAAGATTTAAAAGGAATTCAATGAGTTTTTAATGTATAGCAGTGTAGGTATCTCCGCAAAAGCGACATTCTTCGTCAAAACGAATATCGAGCATTGAAGATTTCTTTGTTTCAGTCACCAATAGACTCTGTTGCTTATTACAGCTATTAGCTAGATTTGCTGCGCAACAAGCGTTTCAGGTATATTTTGCGAAAAGCGTTAGAACTAAGCTTATACTAAATATGAATTGGCCTGTCCACTTTGTTTATGACGAGACAGCCGGTCTAGAATAGTAAATGGAGAGATTAAGCAACTTATGTTTTGTCGATGAGTCTAAGCCGACACCATCCAGAATCCAGATCTGCAAAAGCCTGATTTTCACAGGTTACTTCACGGTGTTTTTTAACATGTTGACTACGGGGCCGCGGCCCAGTAGTTTTCCTGGCCCCCCTGCAATTATGGTGGCCCCCTTTCAAAAAGCCCCTAGAGGTTATTCGTAGTTTTTCTCTTTTGGGCGTTGGGCAGTCTTTTAAGACATTGTTTCCCAAACTGTGGGTCGCAACCCAAAAGTGGGCCATGAAGCTTTGGCAAGTCGCCAAATTCTCTCGTATTTTTAACGGATACATAGCATTTGACCACAGTTGGGCTATAACTAGCGGTCGTATGACTCGTATCTCACCCATCACTCGCTCACTACTGCAAATAGCCAACTAGGCAACTACGGTCGTTGTGGCCTTGTGGGTGCCAAGCACAGACCGTGGTCTGCGGATTAACCGAGGATACCTGATCTCTCTGGTAGAGGGGAGATGTGAGCAGTGGGTGTGGCCCGTTTCAAAAATCTAGTCAATACTTGCCCCACACCGGCCAACGCAAGGCCAGTGTCAACCGGTAATGATCTTCGCGTTACTCCATTGGAATGATGATTGCCGGGGCTTAAAATCCAGGATCTACCGTGCCTCTGCTAGAACGGGGGTGGGGACCAGGTGAGGGTAGCTGGTAGGCATGATGGGCAGAGGATATCTGAGGCGCGTTTATTCATTTGCCGCTTTTTGTGCAAGCATGCAAGGTGAATCGTAATTATAATGATGTTAGTCGAGTGCAGGCCCATCCGTCGCACGGATCTAGCTAGCTAAGGCCAGTTAAAAATCTTTTTGTACGTTTCATGATATACTATTTCAATTCTTTGCCAAGATTAGTTTAACACGTTTTCTACTGTTCATTCGATTGCTCTCTATGTGCCAATTGTGATAGCCATCGATACAAATGTATCTTGGCCCCGATTTATGGACCGGTCTTTATTGGGCAAATGCTTTAATTTTATTCAGTGGGTCGCGAGCTGGCCAAGATTTTTTAAAGTCGGTCCCGAGCCAGGAAAGTTTGGGAACCAATGTTTTAACCCCTTAACTGGGCAACTATTTGTAACTCAATGTAAAATGGACGAGAAGCAGCATCTTTCGAACT
>JACLAT010000221.1:17500-21191 GCA_018105865.1 Metaphire vulgaris | reverse complement strand
ATATATTCTGTGTCAAATGTCTAAAAATCAATCGAGAGATAAGATGATGCTTAAGAGAACTGGTTTCTTTATTACAGGTTTAATAGACCACAAAAATACTATAAATTGATACCCTGTATGAAATTGGTCAATGCAAGGACTAGTGCTACAGTAGGATATAGATATGCAAAAATTCAGAAAGAGTGATGAAACAATTAAAACCACATATTCTTGTGTGCACATCTTTGCTGTGTCAAACCGTACTAAATTGTCATCATATTCTGTCTCAATTTTCTCTTTCTTTCTGTCATGTTTGATTTCTACAGGCTGCAGTAAGTTATAGATATGCAAAAATTCAGAAGAGTGATGAAACAAATTAAACCACACATATTTTGTGTCCCCATCTTTGCTGTGTCAAACCGTACTAAATTGTCATCATATTCTGTCTCAATTTTTCTAGATAAATGACAAAATGCACATTTGAAATGACACTATACAAAGTCGTTCAGAAATCTATTCTATGTCAAATTAAAAAATCAAACGAGAGATAAGATGACGTTTATTAACTGGTTTCTTTTTATTACAGGTTTAATACACCACAGAAATATTATAGAATTGATACCCTGTTTGTGCCACAGTAGCTATAGATATGCAAAAATTCAGAAGAGTGACACACTCTCTCTCCCTCTCCTCCTCTCTCTCTCTCTCTCTCTCTCTCTCTCTCTCTCTCTCTCTCTCTCTCTCTCTATATATATATATATATATATATATATATATATATATAAATTTAAATTTAAATTTAAATTTATATTTATATTTAAGAGCTATAGGCCTATCTATTTCTCCTCCCACTCTGTCTGTCTGTCTGTCTGTCTGTTTGGGCTGCAGTAAGCTATAGATATGCAAAAATTCAGAAGAGTGATGAAACAATTAAAACCACATATGTTTGTGTCCCCATCTTTGCTGTGTCAAACCGTACTAGAATTGTCATCATATTCTGTCTCAATTTTTTTCTAGAGCTTTCGAAATGACAAAATGCACGAAAAATAATGAGCCATTTGAAATGACACTATACAAAGTCGTTCAGAAATCTATTCTATGTCAAATGGCTAAAAAAATCAAACGAGAGATAAGATGACGTTTAACAGAACTGGTTTCTTTTATTACAGGTTTAATACACCACAGAAATATTATAGAATTGATACCCTGTTTGTGCCACAGTAGCTATAGATATGCAAAAATTCAGAAGAGTGACACACTCTCTCTCCCCTCTCCCTCCTCTCTCTCTCTCTCTCTCTCTCTCTCTCTCTCTCTCTCTCTCTCTCTCTCTCTCTCTATATATATATATATATATATATATATATATTAAATTTAAATTTAAATTTAAATTTATATTTATATTTAAGAGCTATAGGCCTATCTATTTCTCCCACTCTGTCTGTCTGTCTGTCTGTCTGTCTTTTGGGCTGCAGTAAGCTATAGATATGCAAAAATTCAGAAGAGTGATGAAACGAATTAAAACCACATATGTTTGTGTCCCCATCTTTGCTGTGTCAAACCGTATTTTAGAATTGTCATCATATTCTGTCTCAATTTTTTTCTAGAGCTTTCAAAATGACAAAATGCACGAAAAATAATGAGCCATTTGAAATGACACTATACAAAGTCGTTCAGAAATCTATTCTATGTCAAATGGCTAAAAAAATCAAACGAGAGATAAGATGACGTTTAACAGAACTGGTTTCTTTTATTACAGGTTTAATACACCACAGAAATATTATAGAATTGATACCCTGTTTGTGCCACAGTAGCTATAGATATGCAAAAATTCAGAAGAGTGACACACTCTCTCTCTCTCCTCCCTCCTCCCTCCTCTCTCTCTCTCTCTCTCTCTCTCTCTCTCTCTCTCTCTCTCTCTCTCTCTCTATATATATATATATATATATATATATATATATATTTTAAATTTAAATTTAAATTTATATTTATATTTAAGAGCTATAGGCCTATCTATTTCTCCCACTCTGTCTGTCTGTCTGTCTGTCTGTCTGTCTGTTTGGGCTGCAGTAAGCTATAGATATGCAAAAATTCAGAAGAGTGATGAAACAATTAAAACCACATATGTTTGTGTCCCCATCTTTGCTGTGTCAAACCGTACTAGAATTGTCATCATATTCTGTTTCAATTTTTTTCTAGAACTTTCAAAATGACAAAATGCACGAAAAATAATGAGCCATTTGAAATGACACTATACAAAGTCGTTCAGAAATCTATTCTATGTCAAATGGCTAAAAAAAACAAACGAGAGATAAGATGACGTTTAACAGAACTGGTTTCTTTTATTACAGGTTTAATACACCACAGAAATATTATAGAATTGATACCCTGTTTGTGCCACAGTAGCTATAGATATGCAAAAATTCAGAAGAGTGACACACTCTCTCTCCCTCTCCTCCTCTCTCTCTCTCTCTCTCTCTCTCTCTCTCTCTCTCTCTCTCTCTCTCTCTATATATATATATATATATATATATATATATATATATATATATAAATTTAAATTTAAATTTAAATTTATATTTATATTTAAGAGGCCTAGGCCTATCTATTTCTCCCACTCTGTCTGTCTGTCTGTCTGTCTGTCTGTTTGGGCTGCAGTAAGCTATAGATATGCAAAAATTCAGAAGAGTGATGAAACGAATTAAAACCACATATGTTTGTGTCCCCATCTTTGCTGTGTCAAACCGTACTAGAATTGTCATCATATTCTGTCTCAATTTTTTTCTAGAGCTTTCGAAATGACAAAATGCACGAAAAATAATGAGCCATTTGAAATGACACTATACAAAGTCGTTCAGAAATCTATTCTATGTCAAATGGCTAAAAAATCAAACGAGAGATAAGATGACGTTTAACAGAACTGGTTTCTTTTATTACAGGTTTAATACACCACAGAAATATTATAGAATTGATACCCTGTTTGTGCCACAGTAGCTATAGATATGCAAAAATTCAGAAGAGTGACACACTCTCTCTCCTCTCTCTCCTCTCTCTCTCTCTCTCTCTCTCTCTCTCTCTCTCTCTCTCTCTCTCTCTATCTATATATATATATATATATATATATATATATATATTATAAATTTATATTTAAATTTAAATTTATATTTATATTTAAGAGCTATAGGCCTATCTATTTCTCCCACTCTGTCTGTCTGTCTGTCTGTCTGTTTGGGCTGCAGTAAGCTATAGATATGCAAAAATTCAGAAGAGTGATGAAACGAATTAAAACCACATATGTTTGTGTCCCCATCTTTGCTGTGTCAAACCGTACTAGAATTGTCATCATATTCTGTTTCAATTTTTTTCTAGAGCTTTCAAATTACAAAAAATGCACGAAAAATAATGAGCCATTTGAAATGACACTATACAAAGTCGTTCAGAAATCTATTCTATGTCAAATGGCTAAAAAATCAAACGAGAGATAAGATGACGTTTAACAGAACTGGTTTCTTTTATTACAGGTTTAATACACCACAGAAATATTATAGAATTGATACCCTGTTTGTGCCACAGTAGCTATAGATATGCAAAAATTCAGAAGAGTGACACACTCTCTCTCCCTCTCTCTCCTCTCTCTCTCTCTCTCTCTCTCTCTCTCTCTCTCTCTCTCTCTCTCTCTCTCTCTCTATATATATATATATATATATATATATAT
>JACLAT010000221.1:5000-15000 GCA_018105865.1 Metaphire vulgaris | reverse complement strand
TGTTTGTGTCCCCATCTTTGCTGTGTCAAACCGTACTAGAATTGTCATCATATTCTGTTTCAATTTTTTTAGAGAACTTTCAAAAAAATGACAAAATGCACGAAAAATAATGAGCCATTTGAAATGACACTATACAAAGTCGTTCAGAAATCTATTCTATGTCAAATGGCTAAAAAAAAAACGAGAGATAAGATGACGTTTAACAGAACTGGTTTCTTTTATTACAGGTTTAATACACCACAGAAATATTATAGAATTGATACCCTGTTTGTGCCACAGTAGCTATAGATATGCAAAAATTCAGAAGAGTGACACACTCTCTCTCCCCTCTCTCTCCTCTCTCTCTCTCTCTCTCTCTCTCTCTCTCTCTCTCTCTCTCTCTCTCTCTATCTCTATATATATATATATATATATATATATATATATATATATATATATATTTAAATTTAAATTTAAATTAAATTTATATTTATATTTAAGAGCTATAGGCCTATCTATTTCTCCCACTCTGTCTGTCTGTCTGTCTGTCTGTTTTTGGGCTGCAGTAAGCTATAGATATGCAAAAATTCAGAAGAGTGATGAAACAATTAAAACCACATATGTTTGTGTCCCCATCTTTGCTGTGTCAAACCGTACTAGAATTGTCATCATATTCTGTTTCAATTTTTTTCTAGAACTTTCAAAATGACAAAATGCACGAAAAATAATGAGCCATTTGAAATGACACTATACAAAGTCGTTCAGAAATCTATTCTATGTCAAATGGCTAAAAAATCAAACGAGAGATAAGATGACGTTTAACAGAACTGGTTTCTTTTATTACAGGTTTAATACACCACAGAAATATTATAGAATTGATACCCTGTTTGTGCCACAGTAGCTATAGATATGCAAAAATTCAGAAGAGTGACACACTCTCTCTCTCCTCTCCTCCTCTCTCATCTCTCTCTCTCTCTCTCTCTCTCTCTCTCTCTCTCTCTCTCTCTATATATATATATATATATATATATATATATATATATACATTTAAATTTAAATTTAAATTTAAATTTATATTTATATTTAAGAGCTATAGGCCTATCTATTTCTCCCACTCTGTCTGTCTGTCTGTCTGTCTGTCTGTTTGTCTGCTGCAGTAAGCTATAGATATGCAAAAATTCAAAAGAGAGTGATGAAACGAATTAAAACCACATATGTTTGTGTCCCCATCTTTGCTGTGTCAAACCGTACTAGAATTGTCATCATATTCTGTCTCAATTTTTTTCTAGAACTTTCAAATGACAAAATGCACGAAAAATAATGAGCCATTTGAAATGACACTATACAAAGTCGTTCAGAAATCTATTCTATGTCAAATGGCTAAAAATCAAACGAGAGATAAGATGACGTTTAACAGAACTGGTTTCTTTTATTACAGGTTTAATACACCACAGAAATATTATAGAATTGATACCCTGTTTGTGCCACAGTAGCTATAGATATGCAAAAATTCAGAAGAGTGACACACTCTCTCTCCCTCTCCCTCCCTCTCTCTCTCTCTCTCTCTCTCTCTCTCTCTCTCTCTCTCTCTCTCTCTCTATATATATATATATATATATATATATATATTATATAAATTTAAATTTAAATTTAAATTTATATTTATATTTAAGAGCTATAGGCCTATCTATTTCTCCCACTCTGTCTGTCTGTCTGTCTGTCTGTCTGTTTGGGCTGCAGTAAGCTATAGATATGCAAAAATTCAGAAGAGTGATGAAACGAATTAAAACCACATATGTTTGTGTCCCCATCTTTGCTGTGTCAAACCGTACTAGAATTGTCATCATATTCTGTCTCAATTTTTTTCTAGAGCTTTCGAAATGACAAAATGCACGAAAAATAATGAGCCATTTGAAATGACACTATACAAAGTCGTTCAGAAATCTATTCTATGTCAAATGGCTAAAAAATCAAACGAGAGATAAGATGACGTTTAACAGAACTGGTTTCTTTTATTACAGGTTTAATACACCACAGAAATATTATAGAATTGATACCCTGTTTGTGCCACAGTAGCTATAGATATGCAAAAATTCAGAAGAGTGACACACTCTCTCTCTCTCTCTCTCTCTCTCTCTCTCTCTCTCTCTCTCTCTCTCTCTCTCTCTCTCTCTCTCTCTCTCTCTCTCTCTCTCTCTATATATATATATATATATATATATATATATATATATATTTAAATTTAATTTAAATTTAAATTTATATTTATATTTAAGAGCTATAGGCCTATCTATTTCTCCCACTCTGTCTGTCTGTCTGTCTGTCTGTCTGTCTGTTTGGGCTGCAGTAAGCTATAGATATGCAAAAATTCAGAAGAGTGATGAAACGAATTAAAACCACATATGTTTGTGTCCCCATCTTTGCTGTGTCAAACCGTACTAGAATTGTCATCATATTCTGTCTCAATTTTTTTCTAGAGCTTTCGAAATGACAAAATGCACGAAAAATAATGAGCCATTTGAAATGACACTATACAAAGTCGTTCAGAAATCTATTCTATGTCAAATGGCTAAAAAATCAAACGAGAGATAAGATGACGTTTAACAGAACTGGTTTCTTTTATTACAGGTTTAATACACCACAGAAATATTATAGAATTGATACCCTGTTTGTGCCACAGTAGCTATAGATATGCAAAAATTCAGAAGAGTGACACACTCTCCCTCTCCCTCCCTCTCTATCGCTCTCTCTCTCTCTCTCTCTCTCTCTCTCTCTCTCTCTCTCTCTCTCTATATATATATATATATATATATATATATATATATATTTAATATTTAAATTTAAATTTAAATTTATTTATATTTAATTTAAGAGCTATAGGCCTATCTATTTCTCCCACTCTGTCTGTCTGTCTGTCTGTCTGTCTGTTTGGGCTGCAGTAAGCTATAGATATGCAAAAATTCAGAAGAGTGATGAAACGAATTAAAACCACATATGTTTGTGTCCCCATCTTTGCTGTGTCAAACCGTACTAGAATTGTCATCATATTCTGTTTCAATTTTTTCTAGAACTTTCAAAAATGACAAAATGCACGAAAAATAATGAGCCATTTGAAATGACACTATACAAAGTCGTTCAGAAATCTATTCTATGTCAAATGGCTAAAAATCAAACGAGAGATAAGATGACGTTTTAACAGAACTGGTTTCTTTTATTACAGGTTTAATACACCACAGAAATATTATAGAATTGATACCCTGTTTGTGCCACAGTAGCTATAGATATGCAAAAATTCAGAAGAGTGACACACTCTCTCTCCCTCTCCCTCCCTCTCTATCGCTCTCTCTCTCTCTCTCTCTCTCTCTCTCTCTCTCTCTCTATATATATATATATATATATATATATATATATTTAAATTTAAATTTATATTTAAGAGCTATAGGCCTATCTATTTCTCCCACTCTGTCTGTCTGTCTGTCTGTCTGTCTGTTTGGGCTGCAGTAAGCTATAGATATGCAAAAATTCAGAAGAGTGATGAAACGAATTAAAACCACATATGTTTGTGTCCCCATCTTTGCTGTGTCAAACCGTACTAGAATTGTCATCATATTCTGTCTCAATTTTTTTCTAGAGCTTTCGAAATGACAAAATGCACGAAAAATAATGAGCCATTTGAAATGACACTATACAAAGTCGTTCAGAAATCTATTCTATGTCAAATGGCTAAAAAATCAAACGAGAGATAAGATGACGTTTAACAGAACTGGTTTCTTTTATTACAGGTTTAATACACCACAGAAATATTATAGAATTGATACCCTGTTTGTGCCACAGTAGCTATAGATATGCAAAAATTCAGAAGAGTGACACACTCTCTCTCCCTCTCCCTCCCTCTCTCTCTCTCTCTCTCTCTCTCTCTCTCTCTCTCTCTCTCTATATATATATATATATATATATATATATATATATATTAAATTTAAATTTAAATTTATTTATATTTATATTTAAGAGCTATAGGCCTATCTATTTCTCCCACTCTGTCTGTCTGTCTGTCTGTCTGTCTGTCTGTTTGGGCTGCAGTAAGCTATAGATATGCAAAAATTCAGAAGAGTGATGAAACAATTAAAACCACATATGTTTGTGTCCCCATCTTTGCTGTGTCAAACCGTACTAGAAAATTGTCATCATATTCTGTCTCAATTTTTTTTTTCTAGAACTTTCAAAATGACAAAATGCACGAAAAATAATGAGCCATTTGAAATGACACTATACAAAGTCGTTCAGAAATCTATTCTATGTCAAATGGCTAAAAAATCAAACGAGAGATAAGATGACGTTTAACAGAACTGGTTTCTTTTATTACAGGTTTAATACACCACAGAAATATTATAGAATTGATACCCTGTTTGTGCCACAGTAGCTATAGATATGCAAAAATTCAGAAGAGTGACACACTCTCTCTCCCTCTCCCTCCTCTCTCTCTCTCTCTCTCTCTCTCTCTCTCTCTCTCTCTCTCTCTCTCTATATATATATATATATATATATATATATATATATAATTTAAATTTAAATTTAAATTTATATTTATATTTAAGAGCTATAGGCCTATCTATTTCTCCCACTCTGTCTGTCTGTCTGTCTGTCTGTTTGTTGCAGTAAGCTATAGATAGATATAAAAATTCAGAAGAGTGATGAAACGAATTAAAACCACATATGTTTGTGTCCCCATCTTTGCTGTGTCAAACCGTACTAGAATTGTCATCATATTCTGTTTCAATTTTTTTTCTAGAGCTTTCAAAATGACAAAATGCACGAAAAATAATGAGCCATTTGAAATGACACTATACAAAGTCGTTCAGAAATCTATTCTATGTCAAATGGCTAAAAAAATCAAACGAGAGATAAGATGACGTTTAACAGAACTGGTTTCTTTTATTACAGGTTTAATACACCACAGAAATATTATAGAATTGATACCCTGTTTGTGCCACAGTAGCTATAGATATGCAAAAATTCAGAAGAGTGACACACTCTCTCTCCCTCTCCCTCCTCTCTCTCTCTCTCTCTCTCTCTCTCTCTCTCTCTCTCTCTCTCTCTCTCTATATATATATATATATATATATATATATATTATAAATTTAAATTTAAATTTAAATTTATATTTATATTTAAGAGCTATAGGCCTATCTATTTCTCCCACTCTGTCTGTCTGTCTGTCTGTCTGTTTGGGCTGCAGTAAGCTATAGATATGCAAAAATTCAGAAGAGTGATGAAACGAATTAAAACCACATATGTTTGTGTCCCCATCTTTGCTGTGTCAAACCGTACTAGAATTGTCATCATATTCTGTTTCAATTTTTTTCTAGAACTTTCAAAATGACAAAATGCACGAAAAATAATGAGCCATTTGAAATGACACTATACAAAGTCGTTCAGAAATCTATTCTATGTCAAATGGCTAAAAAATCAAACGAGAGATAAGATGACGTTTAACAGAACTGGTTTCTTTTATTACAGGTTTAATACACCACAGAAATATTATAGAATTGATACCCTGTTTGTGCCACAGTAGCTATAGATATGCAAAAATTCAGAAGAGTGACACACTCTCTCTCCCTCTCCCTCCCTCTCTATCGCTCTCTCTCTCTCTCTCTCTCTCTCTCTCTCTCTCTCTCTCTCTCTATATATATATATATATATATATATATATATATATACATTTAAATTTAAATTTAAATTTATATTTATATTTAAGAGCTATAGGCCTATCTATTTCTCCCACTCTGTCTGTCTGTCTGTCTGTCTGTCTGTTTGGGCTGCAGTAAGCTATAGATATGCAAAAATTCAGAAGAGTGATGAAACGAATTAAAACCACATATGTTTGTGTCCCCATCTTTGCTGTGTCAAACCGTACTAGAATTGTCATCATATTCTGTTTCAATTTTTTTCTAGAACTTTCAAAATGACAAAATGCACGAAAAATAATGAGCCATTTGAAATGACACTATACAAAGTCGTTCAGAAATCTATTCTATGTCAAATGGCTAAAAAAAACAAACGAGAGATAAGATGACGTTTAACAGAACTGGTTTCTTTTATTACAGGTTTAATACACCACAGAAATATTATAGAATTGATACCCTGTTTGTGCCACAGTAGCTATAGATATGCAAAAATTCAGAAGAGTGACACACTCTCTCTCCCTCTCCCTCCCTCTCTCTCTCTCTCTCTCTCTCTCTCTCTCTCTCTCTCTCTCTCTCTCTCTCTCTATATATATATATATATATATATATATATATATATATAAATTTTTAAATTTAAATTTAAATTTATATTTATATTTAAGAGCTATAGGCCTATCTATTTCTCCCTGTCTGTCTGTCTGTCTGTCTGTCTGTCTGTTTGGGCTGCAGTAAGCTATAGATATGCAAAAATTCAGAAGAGTGATGAAACAATTAAAACCACATATGTTTGTGTCCCCATCTTTGCTGTGTCAAACCGTTACTAGAATTGTCATCATATTCTGTCTCAATTTTTTTTCTAGAGCTTTCAAAATGACAAAATGCACGAAAAATAATGAGCCATTTGAAATGACACTATACAAAGTCGTTCAGAAATCTATTCTATGTCAAATGGCTAAAAAATCAAAAGTCGTTCAGAGATAAGATGACGTTTAACAGAACTGGTTTCTTTTATTACAGGTTTAATACACCACAGAAATATTATAGAATTGATACCCTGTTTGTGCCCACAGTAGCTATAGATATGCAAAAATTCAGAAGAGTGACACACTCTCTCTCCCTCTCCCTCCCTCTCTCTCTCTCTCTCTCTCTCTCTCTCTCTCTCTCTCTATATATATATATATATATATATATATATATATATATATATTAAATTTAAATTTAAATTTATATTTATATTTATATTTAAGAGCTATAGGCCTATCTATTTCTCCCACTCTGTCTGTCTGTCTGTCTGTCTGTCTGTTTGGGCTGCAGTAAGCTATAGATATGCAAAAATTCAGAAGAGTGATGAAACGAATTAAAACCACATATGTTTGTGTCCCCATCTTTGCTGTGTCAAACCGTTCTAGAATTGTCATCATATTCTGTCTCAATTTTTTTCTAGAAGAAAATGACAAAATGCAAAAAAAATAATGAGCCATTTGAAATCTTTGAAGAATAATGAGCCAAAGTCGAAGATTCTATTTGAAATGGCTAAAAAATCAAAGTCTTTCATAAGATGACGTTTAACAGAACTATATTCTTTTATTACAGGTTTAATACACCACAGAAATATTAAAATTTGACCCTGTTTGTGCCAAGTAGCTATAGATATGCAAAAATTCAGAAGATAACATGATCTCTCTCCCTCTCCCTCTCTCTCTATGGTTTCTTTTATCTCTCTCTCTTTTATAGACCACAAAATATATATAAAAATTTAAATTTAAATATTTTATATTTAAGAGCTATAGGCCTATCTGTTTCTGTCCCACTGTCTGTCTGTCTGTCTGTCTGTCTGTTTGGGCTGCAGTAAGCTATAGATATGCAAAAATTCAGAAGAGTGATGAAACAATTAAAACCACATATGTTTGTGTCCCCATCTTTGCTGTGTCAAACCGTACTAGAATTGTCATCATATTCTGTCTCAATTTTTTTCTAGAGCTTTCAAAAATGACAAAATGCACGAAAAATAATGAGCCATTTGAAATGACACTATACAAAGTCGTTCAGAAATCTATTCTATGTCAAATGGCTAAAAATCAAACGAGATATAAGATGACGTTTAACAGAACTGGTTTTCTTTTATTACAGGTTTAATACACCACAGAAATATTATAGAATTGATACCCTGTTTGTGCCACAGTAGCTATAGATATGCAAAAATTCAGAAGAGTGACACACTCTCTCTCCTCTCCTCTCCCTCTCTCTCTCTCTCTCTCTCTCTCTCTCTCTCTCTCTCTCTCTCTCTCTCTCTCTCTCTCTCTATATATATATATATATATATATATATATATATATATATATTTAAATTTAAATTTAAATTTATATTTATATTTAAGAGCTATAGGCCTATCTATTTCTCCCACTCTGTCTGTCTGTCTGTCTGTCTGTTTGGGCTGCAGTAAGCTATAGATATGCAAAAATTCAGAAGAGTGATGAAACAATTAAAACCACATATGTTTGTGTCCCCATCTTTGCTGTGTCAAACCGTACTAGAATTGTCATCATATTCTGTCTCAATTTTTTTCTAGAGCTTTCAAAATGAAAAATGCACGAAAAATAATGAGCCATTTGAAATGACACTATACAAAGTCGTTCAGAAATCTATTCTATGTCAAATGGCTAAAAAATCAAACGAGAGATAAGATGACGTTTAACAGAACTGGTTTCTTTTATTACAGGTTTAATACACCACAGAAATATTATAGAATTGATACCCTGTTTGTGCCACAGTAGCTATAGATATGCAAAAATTCAGAAGAGTGACACACTCTCTCTCCCTCTCCCCCTCCCTCTCTCTCTCTCTCTCTCTCTCTCTCTCTCTCTCTCTCTCTCTCTCTCTCTATATATATATATATATATATATATATATATATATATATTTAAATTTAAATTTAAATTTATTTATTTTATATTTATATTTATATTTAAGCTATAGGCCTATCTATTTCTCCCACTCTGTCTGTCTGTCTGTCTGTCTGTCTGTTTGGGCTGCAGTAAGCTATAGATATGCAAAAATTCAGAAGAGTGATGAAACAATTAAAACCACATATGTTTGTGTCCCCATCTTTGCTGTCAACCGTACTAGAAACCGTACTAGAATTGTCATCATATTCTGTCTCAATTTTTTCTAGAGCTTTCAAATGACAAAATGCACGAAAAATAATGAGCCATTTGAAATGACACTATACAAAGTCGTTCAGAAATCTATTCTATGTCAAATGGCTAAAAAATCAAACGAGAGATAAGATGACGTTTAACAGAACTGGTTTCTTTTATTACAGGTTTAATACACCACAGAAATATTATAGAATTGATACCCTGTTTGTGCCACAGTAGCTATAGATATGCAAAAATTCAGAAGAGTGACACACTCTCTCTCCCTCTCCCTCCCTCTCTCTCTCTCTCTCTCTCTCTCTCTCTCTCTCTCTCTCTCTCTCTATATATATATATATATATATATATATATATATATATATATATAAATTTAAATTTAAATTTATATTTATATTTATATTTAAGAGCTATAGGCCTATCTATTTCTCCCACTCTGTCTGTCTGTCTGTCTGTCTGTCTGTCTGTTTGGGCTGCAGTAAGCTATAGATATGCAAAAATTCAGAAGAGTGATGAAACGAATTAAAACCACATATGTTTGTGTCCCCATCTTTGCTGTGTCAAACCGTACTAGAATTGTCATCATATTCTGTTTCAATTTTTTTCTAGAGCTTTCGAAATGACAAAATGCACGAAAAATAATGAGCCATTTGAAATGACACTATACAAAGTCGTTCAGAAATCTATTCTATGTCAAATGGCTAAAAAATCAAACGAGAGATAAGATGACGTTTAACAGAACTGGTTTCTTTTATTACAGGTTTAATACACCACAGAAATATTATAGAATTGATACCCTGTTTGTGCCACAGTAGCTATAGATATGCAAAAATTCAGAAGAGTGACACACTCTCTCTCTCCCTCCCCCTCTCTCTCTCTCTCTCTCTCTCTCTCTCTCTCTCTCTCTCTCTCTCTCTCTCTCTCTCTCTATATATATATATATATATATATATATATATATACATTTAAATTTAAATTTATATTTATATTTAAGAGCTATAGGCCTATCTATTTCTCCCACTCTGTCTGTCTGTCTGTCTGTCTGTCTGTTTTTGTCTGGCTGCAGTAAGCTATAGATATGCAAAAATTCAGAAGAGTGATGAAACAATTAAAACCACATATGTTTGTGTCCCCATCTTTGCTGTGTCAAACCGTACTAGAATTGTCATCATATTCTGTTTCAA
>JACLAT010000221.1:0-2500 GCA_018105865.1 Metaphire vulgaris | reverse complement strand
GAAGAGTGACACACTCTCTCTCCCTCTCCCTCCCTCTCTATCTCTCTCTCTCTCTCTCTCTCTCTCTCTCTCTCTCTCTCTCTCTCTCTCTCTCTCTCTCTCTCTCTATATATATATATATATATATATATATATATATATATATTTAAATGTTAAATTTAAATTTATATTTATATTTAAGAAGCTATAGGCCTATCTATTTCTCCCACTCTGTCTGTCTGTCTGTCTGTCTGTCTGTCTGTTTTTGTCTGCAAAATGACAAAATGCAGTAAGCTATAGATATGCAAAAAAATCAGAAGAGTGACACACTCTCTCTCCCTCTCCTTAACCTATTACAGGTTTAATACACCTATTATAGAATCTACCCTGTTTGTCTCTCTCTCTCTCTCTCTCTCTCTCTCTCTCTCTCTCTCTCTCTCTCTCTCTCTCTCTCTCTCTCTCTCTCTCTCTCTCTATATATATATATATATATATATATATATATATATTTAAATTTAAATTTAAATTTATATTTATATTTATATTTAAGAGCTATAGGCCTATCTATTTCTCCCACTCTGTCTGTCTGTCTGTCTGTCTGTCTGTTTGGGCTGCAGTAAGCTATAGATATGCAAAAATTCAGAAGAGTGATGAAACGAATTAAAACCACATATGTTTGTGTCCCCATCTTTGCTGTGTCAAACCGTACTAGAATTGTCATCATATTCTGTCTCAATTTTTTTCTAGAGCTTTCGAAATGACAAAATGAAGAAAAATAATGAAAAGCCATTTGAAATGACACTATACAAAGTCGTTCAGAAATCTATTCTATGTCAAATGGCTAAAAAATCAAACGACAGATAAGATGACGTTTAACAGAACTGGTTTCTTTTATTACAGGTTTAATAGACCTCAGAAATATTATAGAATTAATACCCTGTTTGTGCCACAGTAGCTATAGATATGCAAAAATTCAGAAGAGTGATGAAACGAATTAAAACCACATATTCTTGTGTCCCCATCTTTGCTGTGTCAAACCGTTCTAGAATTGTCATCATATTTTGTCTCAATTTTGTTCTAGAAGAAGAAGAAGAAGAAGAAGAAGAAGAAGAAGAAGAAGAAGAAGAAGAAGAAGAAGAAGAAGAAGAAGAAGAGCCATTTGAAATGGTACTATACAAAGTCTTTCAGAAATATATTCTGTGTCAAATGTCTAAAAAATCAATCGAGAGATAAGATGATGCTTAAGAGAACTGGTTTCTTTTATTACAGGTTTTATAGACCACAAAAATACTATAAATTGATACCCTGTATGAAATTGGTCAATGCAAGGACTAGTGCTACAGTAGGATATAGATATGCAAAAATTCAGAAGAGTGATGAAACGAATTAAAACCACATATTCTTGTGTCCCCATCTTTGCTGTGTCAAACCGTACTAGAATTGTCATCATATTCTGTCTCAATTTTTTTCTAGAGCTTTCGAAATGACAAAATGCACGAAAAATAATGAGCCATTTGAAATGACACTATACAAAGTCGTTCAGAAATCTATTCTCTGTCAAATGGCTAAAAAATCAATCGAGATATAAGATGACATTTAACAGAACTGGTTTCTTTTATTACAGGTTTAATAGACCACAGAAATATTATAGAATTGATACCCTGTTTGTGCCACAGTAGCTATAGATATGCAAAAATTCAGAAGAGTGACACACTCTCTCTCTCCTCTCTCCCTCTCTCTCTCTCTCTCTCTCTCTCTCTCTCTCTCTCTCTCTCTCTCTCTCTCTCTCTCTCTCTCTATCTATATATATATATATATATATATATATATATATATATACACATTTAAATTTAAATTTAAATTTATATTTATATTTAAGAGCTATAGGCCTATCTATTTCTCCCACTCTGTCTGTCTGTCTGTCTGTCTGTCTGTTTGGGCTGCAGTAAGCTATAGATATGCAAAAATTCAGAAGAGTGATGAAACGAATTAAAACCACATATGTTTGTGTCCCCATCTTTGCTGTGTCAAACCGTACTAGAATTGTCATCATATTCTGTCTCAATTTTTTTTCTAGAGCTTTCAAATGACAAAATGCACGAAAAATAATGAGCCATTTGAAATGACACTATACAAAGTCGTTCAGAAATCTATTCTATGTCAAATGGCTAAAAAATCAAACGAGAGATAAGATGACGTTTAACAGAACTGGTTTCTTTTATTACAGGTTTAATACACCACAGAAATATTATAGAATTGATACCCTGTTTGTGCCACAGTAGCTATAGATATGCAAAAATTCAGAAGAGTGACACACTCTCTCTCTCCTCTCCCTCCTCTCTCTAATATCTCTCTCTCTCTCTCTCTCTCTCTCTCTCTCTATATATATATATATATATATATATATATATTATATATTTAAATTTAAATTTATTTTATTTATTTTATTTATATTTAAGAGCTATAGGCCTATCTATTTCTCCCACTCTGTCTGTCTGTCTGTCTGTCTGTCTGTTTGGCT
>JACLAT010000220.1:0-21664 GCA_018105865.1 Metaphire vulgaris | reverse complement strand
AGCTCTAGAAAAAATTGAGACAGAATATATTGACAATTCTAGTACGGTTTGACTCAGCTAAGCTGGGGATACACGAAAATGTGGTTTTAATTTGTTTCATCACTCTTCTGACTTTTGCATGTCAGCCTACTGTAGCACTAATATATGCATTGTCCAATGACAAACAGGTTATCAATTATATAATATTTTTGTGGTCTATAGAACTTGTCATACAAGAAACCAGCTCTCTTAAAGCCCTTCTTATCTCTCGTTCGAATTTTTAGACATTTGACAGAGAACAGATTTCTGAAAAAGAGTTTCATTTTCGTGGCATTTCGAAAGCTCTAGAAAAAAATTGAGACAGAATATATTGACAATTCTAGTACGGTTTGACTCAGCTAAGCTGGGGATACACGAAAATGTGGTTTTAATTTGTTTCATCACGCTTCTGACTTTTGCATATCAGCCTACTGTAGCACTAATATATGCATTGTCCAATGACAAACAGGTTATCAATTATATAATATTTTTGTGGTCTATAGAACTTATCATACAAGAAACCAGCTCTCTTAAAGCCCTTCTTATCTCTCGTTTGATTTTTTAGACATTTGACAGAGAACAGATTTCTGAAAGACTTTCTATAGTGTTGTTTCATTTTCGTGGCATTTCGAAAGCTCTAGAAAAAAATTGAGGCAGAATATATTGATAATTCTAGTACGGTGTGACTCAGCTAAGCTGGGGATACACGAAAATGTGGTTTTAATTTGTTTCATCACTCTTCTGACTTTTGCATGTCAGCCTACTGTAGCACTAATATATGCATTGTCCAATGACAAACAGGTTATCAATTATATAATATTTTTGTGGTCTATAGAACTTGTCATACAAGAAACCAGCTCTCTTAAAGCCCTTCTTATCTCTCGTTCGAATTTTTAGACATTTGACAGAGAACAGATTTCTGAAAGACTTTGTATAGTGTTGTTTCATTTTCGTGGCATTTCGAAAGCTCTAGAAAAAATTGAGACAGAATATATTGACAATTCTAGTACGGTTTGACTCAGCTAAGCTGGGGATACACGAAAATGTGGTTTTAATTTGTTTCATCACTCTTCTGACTTTTGCATATCAGCCTACTGTAGCACTAATATATGCATTGTCCAATGACAAACAGGTTATCAATTATATAATATTTTTGTGGTCTATAGAACTTATCATACAAGAAACCAGCTCTCTTAAAGCCCTTCTTATCTCTCGTTTGATTTTTTAGACATTTGACAGAGAACAGATTTCTGAAAGACTTTCTATAGTGTTGTTTCATTTTCATGGCATTTCGAAAGCTCTAGAAAAAATTGAGACAGAATATATTGACAATTCTAGTACGGTTTGACTCAGCTAAGCTGGGGATACACGAAAATGTGGTTTTAATTTGTTTCATCACTCTTCTGACTTTTGCATGTCAGCCTACTGTAGCACTAATATATGCATTGTCCAATGACAAACAGGTTATCAATTATATAATATTTTTGTGGTCTATAGAACTTGTCATACAAGAAACCAGCTCTCTTAAAGCCCTTCTTATCTCTCGTTCAAATTTTTAGACATTTGACAGAGAACAGATTTCTGAAAGACTTTGTATAGTGTTGTTTCATTTTCGTGGCATTTCAAAAGCTCTAGAAAAAAATTGAGACAGAATATATTGACAATTCTAGTACGGTTTGACTCAGCTAAGCTGGGGATACACGAAAATGTGGTTTTAATTTGTTTCATCACTCTTCTGACTTTTGCATAGCAGCTTACTGTAGCACTAATATATGCATTGTCCAATGACAAACAAATTATCAATTATATAATATTTTTGTGGTCTATAGAACTTGTCATACAAGAAACCAGCTCTCTTAAAGCCCTTCTTATCTCTCGTTTGAATTTTTAGACATTTGACAGAGAACAGATTTCTGAAAGACTTTCTATAGTGTTGTTTCATTTTCGTGGCATTTCGAAAGCTCTAGAAAAAAATTGAGACAGAATATATTGACAATTCTAGTACGGTTTGACTCAGCTAAGCTGGGGATACACGAAAATGTGGTTTTAATTTGTTTCATCACTCTTCTGACTTTTGCATGTCAGCCTACTGTAGCACTAATATATGCATTGTCCAATGACAAACAGGTTATCAATTATATAATATTTTTGTGGTCTATAGAACTTGTCATACAAGAAACCAGCTCTCTTAAAGCCCTTCTTATCTCTCGTTCGAATTTTTAGACATTTGACAGAGAACAGATTTCTGAAAGACTTTGTATAGTGTTGTTTCATTTTTCGTGGCATTTTCAAAAGCTCTAGAAAAAAATTGAGACAGAATATATTGACAATTCTAGTACGGTTTGACTCAGCTAAGCTGGGGATACACGAAAATGTGGTTTTAATTTGTTTCATCACTCTTCTGACTTTTGCATATCAGCCTACTGTAGCACTAATATATG
The DNA here is from genome assembly GCA_018105865.1 of Metaphire vulgaris. NCBI lineage: Eukaryota > Metazoa > Annelida > Clitellata > Crassiclitellata > Megascolecidae > Metaphire > Metaphire vulgaris. The sequence goes on along the minus strand of JACLAT010000220.1, from coordinate 19,205 downwards.
CATTGTCCAATGACAAACAGGTTATCAATTATATAATATTTTTGTGGTCTATAGAACTTATCATACAAGAAACCAGCTCTCTTAAAGCCCTTCTTATCTCTCGTTTGATTTTTAGACATTTGACAGAGAACAGATTTCTGAAAGACTTTCTATAGTGTTGTTTCATTTTCACCATTTTTCAGCATTTCAAAAGCTCTAGAAAAAAATTGAGACAGAATATATTGACAATTCTAGTACGGTTTGACTCAGCTAAGCTGGGGATACACGAAAATGTGGTTTTAATTTGTTTCATCACTCTTCTGACTTTTGCATATCAGCCTACTGTAGCACTAATATATGCATTGTCCAATGACAAACAGGTTATCAATTATATAATATTTTTGTGGTCTATAGAACTTGTCATACAAGAAACCAGCTCTCTTAAAGCCCTTCTTATCTCTCGTTCAATTTTTTAGACATTTGACAGAGAACAGATTTCTGAAAGACTTTCTATAGTGTTGTTTCATTTTCATGGCATTTCGAAAGCTCTAGAAAAAAATTGAGACAGAATATATTGACAATTCTAGTACGGTTTGACTCAGCTAAGCTGGGGATACACGAAAATGTGGTTTTAATTTGTTTCATCACTCTTCTGACTTTTGCATGTCAGCCTACTGTAGCACTAATATATGCATTGTCCAATGTCAAAGAGGTTATTAATTATATAATATTTTTGTGGTCTATAGAACTTGTCATACAAAAACCAGCTCTCTTAAACCCCCTTCTTATCTCTCGTTCGATTTTTTAGACATTTAACAAAGAACAGATTGCTGAAAGACTTTGTAGGCCTAAGTGTCATTTCAAATGGATCACCATTTTTCGGGCATTTCAATGCTCTAGAAAAAAAATTTGAGACAGAATATATTGACAATTCTAGTACGGTTTGACTCAGCTAAGCTGGGGATACACGAAAATGTGGTTTTAATTTGTTTCATCACTCTTCTGACTTTTGCATATCAGCCTACTGTAGCACTAATATATGCATTGTCCAATGACAAACAGGTTATCAATTATATAATATTTTTGTGGTCTATAGAACTTGTCATACAAGAAACCAGCTCTCTTAAAGCCCTTCTTATCTCTCGTTCGAATTTTTAGACATTTGACAGAGAACAGATTTCTGAAAGACTTTGTATAGTGTTGTTTCATTTTTTTTTGAGGGCATTTCAAAAAGCTCTAGAAAAAAATTGAGACAGAATATATTGACAATTCTAGTACGGTTTGACTCAGCTAAGCTGGGGATACACGAAAATGTGGTTTTAATTTGTTTCATCACTCTTCTGACTTTTGCATATCAGCCTACTGTAGCACTAATATATGCATTGTCCAATGACAAACAGGTTATCAATTATATAATATTTTTGTGGTCTATAGAACTTGTCATACAAGAAACCAGCTCTCTTAAAGCCCTTCTTATCTCTCGTTTGATTTTTTAGACATTTGACAGAGAACAGATTTCTGAAAGACTTTCTATAGTGTTGTTTCATTTTCATGGCATTTCGAAAGCTCTAGAAAAAAATTGAGACAGAATATATTGACAATTCTAGTACGGTTTGACTCAGCTAAGCTGGGGATACACGAAAATGTGGTTTTAATTTGTTTCATCACTCTTCTGACTTTTGCATTTCAGCTTACTGTAGCACTAATATATGCATTGTCCAATGACAAACAGGTTATCAATTATATAATATTTTTGTGGTCTATAGAACTTGTCATACAAGAAACCAGCTCTCTTAAAGCCCTTCTTATCTCTCGTTCAAATTTTTAGACATTTGACAGAGAACAGATTTCTGAAAGACTTTCTATAGTGTTGTTTCATTTTCGTGGCATTTGGAAAGCTCTAGAAAAAAATTGAGACAGAATATATTGACAATTCTAGTACGGTTTGACTCAGCTAAGCTGGGGATACACGAAAATGTGGTTTTAATTTGTTTCATCACTCTTCTGACTTTTGCATGTCAGCCTACTGTAGCACTAATATATGCATTGTCCAATGACAAACAGGTTATCAATTATATAATATTTTTGTGGTCTATAGAACTTGTCATACAAGAAACCAGCTCTCTTAAAGCCCTTCTTATCTCTCGTTTTGATTTTTTAGACATTTGACAGAGAACAGATTTCTGAAAGACTTTCTATAGTGTTGTTTCATTTTCATGGCATTTCAAAAGCTCTAGAAAAAAATTGAGACAGAATATATTGACAATTCTAGTACGGTTTGACTCAGCTAAGCTGGGGATACACGAAAATGTGGTTTTAATTTGTTTCATCACTCTTCTGACTTTTGCATATCAGCCTACTGTAGCACTAATATATGCATTGTCCAATGACAAACAGGTTATCAATTATATAATATTTTTGTGGTCTATAGAACTTGTCATACAAGAAACCAGCTCTCTTAAAGCCCTTCTTATCTCTCGTTCGAATTTTTAGACATTTGACAGAGAACAGATTTCTGAAAGACTTTGTATAGTGTTGTTTCATTTTCACCATTTTTCAGGACATTTCGAAAGCTCTAGAAAAAAATTGAGACAGAATATATTGACAATTCTAGTACGGTTTGACTCAGCTAAGCTGGGGATACACGAAAATGTGGTTTTAATTTGTTTCATCACTCTTCTGACTTTTGCATAGCAGCCTACTGTAGCACTAATATATGCATTGTCCAATGACAAACAAATTATCAATTATATAATATTTTTGTGGTCTATAGAACTTGTCATACAAGAAACCAGCTCTCTTAAAGCCCTTCTTATCTCTCGTTCAAATTTTTAGACATTTGACAGAGAACAGATTTCTGAAAGACTTTCTATAGTGTTGTTTCATTTTCGTGGCATTTCGAAAGCTCTAGAAAAAAATTGAGGCAGAATATATTGACAATTCTAGTACGGTTTGACTCAGCTAAGCTGGGGATACACGAAAATGTGGTTTTAATTTGTTTCATCACTCTTCTGACTTTTGCATGTCAGCCTACTGTAGCACTAATATATGCATTGTCCAATGACAAACAGGTTATCAATTATATAATATTTTTGTGGTCTATAGAACTTGTCATACAAGAAACCAGCTCTCTTAAAGCCCTTCTTATCTCTCGTTCGATTTTTTAGACATTTGACAGAGAACAGATTTCTGAAAGACTTTGTATAGTGTTGTTTCATTTTCGTGGCATTTCGAAAGCTCTAGAAAAAAATTGAGACAGAATATATTGACAATTCTAGTACGGTTTGACTCAGCTAAGCTGGGGATACACGAAAATGTGGTTTTAATTTGTTTCATCACTCTTCTGACTTTTGCATATCAGCCTACTGTAGCACTAATATATGCATTGTCCAATGACAAACAGGTTATCAATTATATAATATTTTTGTGGTCTATAGAACTTATCATACAAGAAACCAGCTCTCTTAAAGCCCTTCTTATCTCTCGTTTGATTTTTTAGACATTTGACAGAGAACAGATTTCTGAAAGACTTTCTATAGTGTTGTTTCATTTTCATGGCATTTCGAAAGCTCTAGAAAAAAATTGAGACAGAATATATTGACAATTCTAGTACGGTTTGACTCAGCTAAGCTGGGGATACACGAAAATGTGGTTTTAATTTGTTTCATCACTCTTCTGACTTTTGCATGTCAGCCTACTGTAGCACTAATATATGCATTGTCCAATGTCAAAGAGGACATTAATTATATAATATTTTTGTGGTCTATAGAACTTGTCATACAAAAAACCAGCTCTCTTAAACCCCTTCTTATCTCTCGTTCGATTTTTTAGACATTTAACAAAGAACAGATTGCAGATTGCTGAAAAACTTTTGTAGGCCTATAGTGTCATTTCAAATGGATCACCATTTTTCGGGGCATTTCGAATGCTCTAGAAAAAAATTGAGACAGAATATATTGACAATTCTAGTACGGTTTGACTCAGCTAAGCTGGGGATACACGAAAATGTGGTTTTAATTTGTTTCATCACTCTTCTGACTTTTGCATATCAGCCTACTGTAGCACTAATATATGCATTGTCCAATGACAAACAGGTTATCAATTATATAATATTTTTGTGGTCTATAGAACTTATCATACAAGAAACCAGCTCTCTTAAAGCCCTTCTTATCTCTCGTTTGATTTTTTTAGACATTTGACAGAGAACAGATTTCTGAAAGACTTTCTATAGTGTTGTTTCATTTTCATGGCATTTCGAAAGCTCTAGAAAAAAATTGAGACAGAATATATTGACAATTCTAGTACGGTTTGACTCAGCTAAGCTGGGGATACACGAAAATGTGGTTTTAATTTGTTTCATCACTCTTCTGACTTTTGCATTTCAGCTTACTGTAGCACTAATATATGCATTGTCCAATGACAAACAGGTTATCAATTATATAATATTTTTGTGGTCTATAGAACTTGTCATACAAGAAACCAGCTCTCTTAAAGCCCTTCTTATCTCTCGTTCAAATTTTTAGACATTTGACAGAGAACAGATTTCTGAAAGACTTTCTATAGTGTTGTTTCATTTTCGTGGCATTTCGAAAGCACTAGAATAAAATTGAGACAGAATATATTGACAATTCTAGTACGATTTGACTCAGCTAAGCTGGGGATACACGAAAATGTGGTTTTAATTTGTTTCATCACTCTTCTGACTTTTGCATGTCAGCCTACTGTAGCACTAATATATGCATTGTCCAATGACAAACAGGTTATCAATTATATAATATTTTTGTGGTCTATAGAACTTGTCATACAAGAAACCAGCTCTCTTAAAGCCCTTCTTATCTCTCGTTCGAATTTTTAGACATTTGACAGAGAACAGATTTCTGAAAGACTTTGTATAGTGTTGTTTCATTTTCGTTTTTCAGCATTTCAAAGCTCTAGAAAAAAATTGAGACAGAATATATTGACAATTCTAGTACGGTTTGACTCAGCTAAGCTGGGGATACACGAAAATGTGGTTTTAATTTGTTTCATCACTCTTCTGACTTTTGCATATCAGCCTACTGTAGCACTAATATATGCATTGTCCAATGACAAACAAATTACCAATTATATAATATTTTTGTGGTCTATAGAACTTGTCATACAAGAAACCAGCTCTCTTAAAGCCCTTCTTATCTCTCGTTCGAATTTTTAGACATTTGACAGAGAACAGATTTCTGAAAGACTTTCTATAGTGTTGTTTCATTTTCGTGGCATTTCGAAAGCTCTAGAAAAAAAATTGAGGCAGAATATATTGACAATTCTAGTACGGTTTGACTCAGCTAAGCTGGGGATACACGAAAATGTGGTTTTAATTTGTTTCATCACTCTTCTGACTTTTGCATGTCAGCCTACTGTAGCACTAATATATGCATTGTCCAATGACAAACAGGTTATCAATTATATAATATTTTTGTGGTCTATAGAACTTATCATACAAGAAACCAGCTCTCTTAAAGCCCTTCTTATCTCTCGTTTGATTTTTTAGACATTTGACAGAGAACAGATTTCTGAAAGACTTTCTATAGTGTTGTTTCATTTTCATGGCATTTCGAAAGCTCTAGAAAAAAATTGAGACAGAATATATTGACAATTCTAGTACGGTTTGACTCAGCTAAGCTGGGGATACACGAAAATGTGGTTTTAATTTGTTTCATCACTCTTCTGACTTTTGCATGTCAGCCTACTGTAGCACTAATATTTGCATTGTCCAATGTCAAAGAGGACATTAATTATATAATATTTTTGTGGTCTATAGAACTTGTCATACAAAAAACCAGCTCTCTTAAACCCCTTCTTATCTCTCGTTCGATTTTTTAGACATTTAACAAAGAACAGATTGCTGAAAGACTTTGTAGGCCTATAGTGTCATTTCAAATGGATCACCATTTTTCGGGGCATTTCGAATGCTCTAGAAAAAAATTGAGACAGAATATATTGACAATTCTAGTACGGTTTGACTCAGCTAAGCTGGGGATACACGAAAATGTGGTTTTAATTTGTTTCATCACGCTTCTGACTTTTGCATATCAGCCTACTGTAGCACTAATATATGCATTGTCCAATGACAAACAGGTTATCAATTATATAATATTTTTGTGGTCTATAGAACTTATCATACAAGAAACCAGCTCTCTTAAAGCCCTTCTTATCTCTCGTTCGATTTTTTAGACATTTGACAGAGAACAGATTTCTGAAAGACTTTCTATAGTGTTGTTTCATTTTCATGGCATTTCGAAAGCTCTAGAAAAAAATTGAGACAGAATATATTGACAATTCTAGTACGGTTTGACTCAGCTAAGCTGGGGATACACGAAAATGTGGTTTTAATTTGTTTCATCGCTCTTCTGACTTTTGCATAGCAGCCCACTATAGCACTAATATATGCATTGTCCAATGTCAAAGAGGACATTAATTATATATTATTTTTGTGGTCTATAGAACTTGTCATACAAGAAACCAGCTCTCTTAAAGCCCTTCTTATCTCTCATTCGATTTTTTAGACATTTGACAGAGAACAGATTTCTGAAAGACTTTGTATAGTGTTGTTTCATTTTCGTGGCATTTCGAAAGCTCTAGAAAAAAATTGAGACAGAATATATTGACAATTCTAGTACGGTTTGACTCAGCTAAGCTGGGGATACACGAAAATGTGGTTTTAATTTGTTTCATCACTCTTCTGACTTTTGCATATCAGCCCACTGTAGCACTAATATATGCATTGTCCAATGTCAAAGAGGACATTAATTATATAATATTTTTGTGGTATATAATATTTTTGTGGTCTATAGAACTTGTCATACAAAAAACCAGCTCTCTTAAACCCCTTCTTATCTCTCGTTCGATTTTTTAGACATTTTACAAAGAACAGATTGCTGAAAGACTTTGTAGGCCTATAGTGTCGTTTCAAATGGATCACCATTTCGTGGGGCATTTCGAGCGCTGTAGAATAAAATTGAGGCAGAATATTTTGACTATTCTAATACGGTTTGATGCAATGAAGATGGGGACATGAGAAAATGTGGATATAATTAGTTTCATCACTTTTCTGATTTTTCATATCTATAGCTTACTGTACGAATACTCCTTCTCCAGGCCATTGTCAAACAGGATATCATTTTTATAATATTTTTCTGGTCTGTGATACAAGAAACCAGCTATCTTAAGACTCCTCCTGTCTCTCGATGGACTTTGTAGACATTTGACAGAGAATAGATTTCTGGAAGACTTTGTATAATATCGATTCAAAGGCTCACCATTTTTCGTGGCATTTCAAACGTTGTAGAATAAAATTGAGGCAGAATATTTTGACTATTCTAGTACGTTTTGATGCAAGGAAGATGGGGACACGAGAAAATGTGGATATAATTAGTTTCATCACTCCTCTGAATTTTTCATATCTATAGCTTACTGTAGGAATACTCCTTCTGCAGGTCAATGTCAAATAGGCTATCATTTTTATAGTATTTTTGTGGTCTGTAAATTTCATGACATTAAAAAAATTCATTTAGTTTAATACTTCAGCTTATTAAATTGAACTACATTCAAGTGCCGGAGATATAATTTTGTTCTATTTTCCTAACCAAATAGCGCTATGCAAATGTAGATTGCAAACTTGCCCTAAAAAACTAATTCTTTATACGTAGTAATAGTATTTTAATAGCACACAGCACTATTTTCGACCTAATTATGGCGACTTGCAGCGGGAGAGGTATATTGTACACTATTCGTATTCGTATTCATTATTAGTCGAATAGTAAAACGGACTATTCATATTCGTCCGAATAGCTAAAAACCCTATTTCGGATCAGCCCTAGTTGAAATAGCAGAATAATTTATCATGCTGAGTGTTTAGTGATGTGATAAACGTGACTGAATTTACTTGGATTGGTATGAGTGAAATGTCACTAGGGATGACCAGTGTATCAAGGTCAACCAAATTTGAGCCTGCCACTGTCTGGTGCATTGCCTCTGGTTCAGGCTCTGTCTGGTGCATTGCCTCTGGTTCATTGCCTCTGTCTGGTGCATTGCCTCTGGTTAATATAATAATATAATATAACATAACAAGGTTTAAAGTGGTTCAGTAGGGACTGCCCTGTGTGAGAACCACAGTTCAGGCTCTGTCTGGTGCATTGCCTCTGGTTCATTGCCTCTGTCTGGTTCATTGCCTCTGTCTGTTGTTTTACTCATTGAGCCTTGCATCTAGTCAAATCTAGTGTGTATCATGAAATTGCTGGGAAGTGTCCAATTTCGAACTCTGGATCCAAATCGGGAAGGCCAAAATTGTTAATTCTTGAATTGTTTGAAGCTATGTAGTTGGAACAAAGAGAAAATGTGGTTTCTGTCAGCGTATTTCTTCAATTCATTGAGAGTTTTTACATATCTATACGCCCACTGTTCACTAGGCCTTCCTTTGCCTTGCCTTCTATCACACAGCGAATTAATTATAAATGGTGTTTTTGTTGTCTAAAAACGATTAACCAGATTTTTGAGACATGGATCATCCCTCTATTGACTAACCAACCATTCCACAAGATAATCGTCAGGATTTCGTTTTGTCCATGTCCCTTGTTCTCGCACAGTCATTGGTTCTTGCGCCCCAGTCACTGAAATTTTTAGTAATATTAGAAATACCGTAGATGGCCAGCTCTGGTACATGTTTTAAAGACTTTAATATTTCTTACTGAGTGACCAGAAGCTGTAATAAAACAGGAACAGTATGAAGACTGAAACAGAAATGCATCAGCATATGATTCCACTGACAGTAGTAAGTAAGTAAGTAAGCTAATGCAATGACAACAGTAAGTAAGTGAGCTATATTTATAATTTCAAGTGATTTAGTGGGGGTTTTCCTGGGTTGAAAGTCCACGATATTCAGGTTCAGAATTTTCTCAGACACAAAGAGCTGCAGCGGTCCACAAGAACCAGCCTTGCGGCCCGGACTGTGGACTGCGGGCCATGGTTTGAGTAGCACTAGATTCTAGCGCACTGCCTCTGTCTGGTGCATTGCCTCTGTCTGGTACATTGCCTCTCTGCCAGTACAGACTTAATGTAGCCCTAGGCATAATACACATCATGGACTCCACACATTATACTAGTATAATGTATAATATATGAAGAATGTATTTTTGATGGGCTAACGTTGATCCCTCTTTCTCTCTGGGAAGGAACGTGTGATGAGGTTGATGACAGGCTGAAGTCATGTATCAGTTCCTTTGCAAGTGGTTTTGTTTGCGGTGATGACTGACTTGACGACCGAGCCGGACTGCAACAACGCAGACGCCCGGATGATTTTATAACGGAAGCCATTTTCCAGACAGGTGGATGCGGGTGCTGATGTCGGCAAACGGTGGAACGATTGATGGATAGGGCGGTGTCGGCAGAGAGTGGCAGCGTTGGCACCGGACTTGGACACTATAAGTGCTGCTGCTGCTGCTGCTGCTGCCAGGCCTGACGCTATGCATTATGTAAGGCTCTGTTGATGTCGACTACCCGTGTCTTCTACCTTGTTCTCAGAAAAACGCCAGGTAAGATCCCCTTTGAAGTTGTCAGCGGTAAGTAAGTAAGTAAGTAGACTCGCAGAACTGGTGTCGGTTGAGCCATGAGTGGAAATTACTGGGCAGTATTGAGTAGTTGACTAAAGACGGTACTTTAAATATATTAGTACAGTATAACCTCTTTATGACGTTTTTTGCTGGCCTGTAAAATTTAGTACGTTATATCGGAGGTACGCAATACCATACGCAATACCATCCGATACTGTAGCACGTCACACGGGACCGTACATTGCAGTACTTTATTATTGAGTATATACACGTTATAACCGAGTCCGTTATAATGAGGTTCTACTGTACTGAAGGTAATTATCTATAGGCCTATGGGACAGCAGGTTATAGGTTAGATTTCTTGTGTTTGTTGTCCAGGACCTGCTACAGTTCGGATGGTGTCGAACAATGGGCCACCTCTGCCGATGCCAATGCAGGTTCCACCTGGTCACATGGTCCAGCAGATCATAGACGAGAATGGCATTCTCACTAACGTCATCTTGTCCTCACAGCCGCCGGGAATTCCCGCACCGCCGATGATGGTGGGATATTACGTAAGCAGACGATGATGCTATTTATAGTCGTTTGAAACCGAGCATCTATTAATAATTATTTGTGGATTTTTGCGTCTCTGTCAATCTACGGGGGTTTTAAAAAGTAGGCCTACCTGCTGAAGGAAAGAAACAGTTGATAGAAAGTAATCAGAGTGTGTTAGGATTTTGGGTGAATTTTAAAGGCTTTTTTGTGATGTGCTAGAATTTTTTTTAAAAGAATTGGTAAAAAAATATTTAAACAAAGAACTAAGAACTTTTCTTTAATTTTTGCGACTGTGAAACAGTCTTCAGAAGCGAAATAGCCTAGTGTGGATGTTAACCCCTTAACTGGGCAACTATTTGTAACTCAATGTAAAATGGACGACTTGGGGCACCCAGTTAAGGGGTTAAGGCAATGGTGGATTTGATTGCATTTAAATGCCTTATCCATCCATTATTGCTGATATTTTCAAGACTTAACTGGGTAAATATACTTATTTTAAAAATCTGTATTATAGAAAATTCCAGTTATTGAAGACAGATGGTTTGAAATTTAGAAATGTTGCTGCAAGGCCATTTCCTTGATTTTGTAAGAACAGGAGCAAGACTTCTGAGTTGTTTCTGTTGTCTTTGAAGCGTTGTCCTTGTCGTCGGTTGAATCAAGGCAACGCTTAAAATGTGAACGTAGTCAGTTCATAAAAACGTGAGAACACTGTAGCGTAGATCAATCACTTCCAACCGGCATCCTCTGAACAGGCACCAGGCGGCCACAGCATCTGGCGGAACAGAGAAAAAAGGGTCAAGACTGAAGCTCCTCAGATATAGAAGAAAACCCACTTCAAACAGCCTTGGATCCAAAAGTGTTTGGGGCGGGGGCATAAGTGGTCTTCGAGTGAAGGCACTAGTGATGTAGAGATCCAAAGGGTTTGGCAAGTTTTTCAAAGACCCGTTCTTGACGGGGGCGATGTTGTTATAGGCACGTGCAAAGCTAAAGAACGCTGCAAACGTTTTACAGTTTGCTAACTGAAGGGCAATTTATTCACATATGTTCATGGGCGGGATGTCCCATAAGTGTTCGACTAATTTGGGTGGAGGAGGGGGGTTGACCCTATGCCACGTTCAGCGAGAATAGAGGAGTGGCATATTTTTTGTTTGGGAAAATTATTAAAATCAGAGCAATGAATATTTCATGATGATGATGTTGATGATGATGATGATGATGATGATGATGATGATGACGATAATAACACTTGTGCATTGATTAATTATTAATTTTTGTTGACTTATTGGATTTGACAGTGGGGGGGTTACCGATTCAAATCAAGGAGCAACCATCGACTGATCTCAAGAACATTACTCAAATGGCGCTATAGCAGTTCGATGATGATGATGATGACGACGACGACGACGAAAATGATCTTAGTCGTTTGATAGAGGCATTGATTTTATTCCAAATATAAAGTGGGATTGTTTAGACCTATTCCTATGTTTAAGCAAGTATGCTTATTGCGTCTGTTTACTGCAATGACCAGAAAAGAAAAATGTCATGTGCCTCGGAGAAAAAACGTCAGGCATGACGTAGACACGGACGTGAGGCGTGTTAAGAATGGGAATTGTCTGACGGAATGACAGATCGACTGGCTGGTCACTCCTGGACAATAGTTTCAACTATATATATATATATAATATATATATATATACATACATATATATTTATATAGTTGATATATACAGTTGATATATATAACAAAAAAATATATATATATAGTTGATATATATATACATATATATATATATATGTATATATATATATAGTATATACACAGAGTGGCACAAAAAACCGGACTATATTAAATGCAAACCTTAATGTGACTAGTCCGATTTTTTTTGTGCCGCCCTGTATATACACGAGTCTGATGAAACGAAAACAGTATTGTTGCATGCATTTGTCATGCGCTGGTTTTCTTCGCTGCAGGGCAATCCCAACGGAACGCCCCCTCACCACGTCTACTCGCCGTACGGTCCTCCGTACCCGCCGTACCCGTCGCAGTACACCATGCACCACCATCACCACCATCCGCACCATCCCCCCGCCCCGCCGCCGCCGCCGCCGCACGTGCACCACCCCATGGGACCTCCGAGGATGCACGGAACGTCTCCCCCGCACCACTGCAACAGCCACGGTCATCCCCCGCCGCCGCCGCCGCCGCACCTGCCCACCGGTAAGTTCCTTCCGTCTTTTCAAGGTCGGTCCGGTGATACTAACAGACCTGGAACGGGATACAGCAGAACTTGATATAACAGAATCGATTATAACCAGGGGTGTATCCAGGAATTTAATTGGGGGGGGGGGGTTATAATGTAATTTGAGGGGAGGGGTATAGATCTTTAAAAACCTTGAAAATCTTAAAAAACGCATTAAAAATTTGCAGGTAGCCTGATCTTTGGGAGTATATATATACCGATATACCCCCCCCGTCGCTACACCCTTGATTCCCTGATTATAATGTACGGTATACTCGGTTGTGCCGTACCGCATTATGATAGCTCATATTGAATATGACCATTATCGTATAAGCATTGTTTTATCCAGACCTGTTAGAGGGGGATCCACTTCAAACCACAAAAATGCCCCCTCCCTAAATCCCAGCACTGAAAAGTTTTTGCATTGAACTGTGTCTCTTCCCTTCCAGCCGAGTCAATTCTCCCCCCCCCCCAAAGGCCTGGAGTCTGGGTAAAACACTGGTTATAAGTTAATTAAGTTAGCACAATGGAGTAGTGGTAGTATTCTTGCCATGCAACCGGAGGGCAGCGGGTTCGAATCTGACCCTAGCCACTGTGTGGATACCTTGGGCAAGTAGTTCACCACTCACTTGCTTTGCACTTAACCCGTTAACTGGGCGCCCCGAGTAACGCTCATCCATTTTACATTGAGTTACAAATAGTTGCCCAGTTAAGGGGTTAAGATTCTTCACTTTGTGAACGACTTAGCACGCATTGACAACCATGTAAGAACAGTACCTAATAGTCTTCAGCTGACAGTCAGAGACATGCTTTCCTATTCACATTAACTTTTTAAATCAATTAAATCTTGTGCTGTGCTGAGTGCAAAATACTTGATCAGAGCAACCTGGATGGGTGGTCGAAAAATAGGCCAAACAATGTATTATTGCAGCTCAGGAAAATACCTATTCAGTCCCAGGTGATTACTTTCCCAGGTTACGCAAGGAACATGTACCGTATTATTTCTGTGGTACCGGTAATGTAAACTTTAAAAATATGATAATCATTTTCCCAGGTTACACGAGGAACATGTGTTATTTTTTTATGATAATGTGAACTTTTTTAGAGATATCTGAGATATATTGGTTATTTAGAAAAGCTTTGCGTGTTTCAGGGCACCCGCCGCAACAGTTCCACCTGAATCACTCGACCATGACAGCCGATGGCAGACCGTGCCCAAAGGGCCGGCCCCACAACCGAAACTACAAGTCGAAAATTCATCGAGATCGAGATCGCTACTGCATCAGCAGTTCACTGCAGTCAGCGGCGCAGACAAAGTCTACACCGCGCTGTATGAGTCAAAAACTTCATATTTCACGGCCCAGTATGCCTACAGTTTTTGGTATATTGTACAGAGAAGATTTATTACCTGGTATTATATCGATGTCTTTGTGGGTCATTTCTTATGTCGTTCTTCTCTTGCATTTGTACCAATTTACTCTTTTGCGTTATTGGTTTTTTCGATGAAAGGAAACAAATTGTTTACTTTTTTCTTCAATTAGCGTGATTTGTACTGTGCAGCTGTTCAAAGGAATCATTAACTGTTGTCTGTGTTGTTATGCAACTGTCCTTGTCTGTTGTATCTGTTGTTGCCAACATCTCATCTACCTCTTTGCATTTTCTGGACTAGAACCATATTACATTTGCATTCTAGACAGTTATATCCTCACCATCATAAACTACAGTCTTCTGTCCTTGGTTTTCAGGCGCTGCACTTTGTTAGGTCATTGAGATGTTTGAACACGTAGCTAAACATTATTTGCGCGACTAGAACTGTGTGTGTTGGCAGATTGAGACATATTTCTGTTTATTAAGACTTCTGAAGTTTGCTTCATAGACTTCGGTCTTGCTCTTTCCCTCTGACTGATCTCTGGAATGACCCGGTCTTCTGCGGATGGATTTTGAAGTATACCATCGATGGGATACCCTTGGGTGTTAGAACTGGTGCTACAGAAGCGCATGATTATTTTGTGTTCTTGCTCAGCGAACGGTGTGGCTCTGAGGGTTGAACCACAATCGGAGAGCTCGTCAAGCGATGACCCCGAGTTGGAGGAAGAACGTCGAATCATTCAAGAAATTCTATCGAAAATGCCGCCACCGAAGGTAATTTCATGCCTTCGTCGATCAATTATTAGAACTTGAACTAACAGGTAACACAGAGAACACAGGTAACACAGGTAATGGAGTTAAAGGCTGGCTTAACTGGCTACACAGCCTGGTTGAAAGTATAAAATAATTGACATAAGTTTGACCATGAAAATGTTTGCTTAGACAAATTTGAAATTGTGTGACAGTAGTTTTTTTTTAATTAAACAGGTAACCAATGCTCCGTTTAATTAAAAACCCTCTTCATGTCGAGGCTGACACCCTGGGTGGCAGTAAAAAATTAGGGTTTTAGATGTCCGACCTCCTGCCGTTGGTCGAAAATTTTCGGACTGGGGTGGTCCGGCTGCCACTGCGTATTTTCAAAGTCGAACGCTGCAGGTAATGTAATGTAGCAGTGGCGGTAACACTCCCTTTTAGAGAAGCTCTTTTAGTTTCGTCGTTGTCCTCTTCATAAAGGTGTTGGAGATCGAAACGCGCAGTGTCCTCATTGTCCTGACTCCACCGGATTTCAAGCAGAAGGACTGTGAACTGGAATCGACCGAGATCCAGTACGAGTTGCATCTGTCGGAGAAGAAGGAAGGCCACTTTAATCTGGTCTACAGGTGATAGATAAGCCAGTGCTGCTCTAATAGATAACTCCACCAGCTGCTACAGTACTATTGTGCTGAACGCAAATCAAACTCTGATTACTTATGAATTTTGTGATTATTAATATACAGGGTGGCGCAAAAAAAACCGGACTATATTAAATGCAAACCTAGATGTGACTAGTCTGTTTTTTTGCACCACCCTGTATTAATATCGTCTGCTAGTTTGCATTCTCGGAACTAGAACCATTTTACATTTGCCGTCCAGACAATGACTTTTAGGTTTCACATTTAAAAAAATAAAATGACTGTCTGTTTTGCAATTCGTCCGATTTGTGATTTGCATTCAGTGGAGATGCTACCGAGATAACATTGCGAGACTTGAAGCCAGCAACTGAGTATCACCTCAAGTAGGTTGTGAAACTGTTTCTTTAATCTAATAAAAGACATATGCTTATCGATGTTTTGGCATATCCCACTAGTGGGCATGTGGTATTAAAAATACGTTTCTTGTGCTACTGGTTGTTGTTGTTGTTGTTGTTGAATGGTTTTACTCTTGTTGCTGTTGTCTGTGTTGTTATGCCACTGTCTTTATCTGTTGTTGGCAGTCATCTGTTACTTTGCAGCTTCTGAACTGGAACCATTTTACAGTTGCTGTCTAGAATGTGCCTTGAATTGCCTTCCAGTGTTTTTTTTTTCTAGGAAAAAAGGTTTGGGAACTAATTTCACGTCTGTTTCTGCCGTAAGAAATTATAATTGAATCTGCTCACTGAACACAGTACTGGTACTGGTACTGGTAACTAGTCTTTACATCAACAGACGTCATCGGCAAAAGATGTGGTGTGGGAATGCCGTTCTCTGGTGTTCCCACTGGAAAAGCACCGATGACTCCCCTTCAGTAGCATCAGTAGCATCTTCTCTTCCGGGCTGTTACATGTCTGGAACATCTTTCTTTTTTCCTCCCTTACTCCGCCCTTCCCCTTCTGACGGTAGTAATAATTCTGAATTGAAAACAGGTCCCTCGGGGCGTTTTAGGTTGCTGGAATAGGGGGAGTTGTAAGGCATGGGGGTGGGGGTGGTGCTTTTTTTGCTGGAGTGTGAGTCACACGTTTGTTTTTTATGCAGACTTATGAAATGCATCTGTTGGAACCGGCTTCCCTGTTTGACTATGCCTGGTTATTACTGTGAGAAAACTCTCCCGTTCTGCCTTCCTCGTCGGCCCCGACTTCTGTGGTTTTATGGGCTCTTTATTAAGAAGCAGAAAATTGGTGACTTATGATTATATTTGGGCATTCTGTTTGTTTAGCTCTCATATCCGATACAGTTTCTGTTATTATTTGCTATGAAGTTTTTTTCTGCGTTCAGCATCTTTTGCAAAATGATAGTAACTCGTTTAGATGTGGATTAATTATATTATTGATCTATCGATTGCTATTGATTATTTATTCTAGTGAGTAGCCCCCAGGGAATAGGTTCATTTTCAATTGGGTGACAATTTTTCCCGGTGATGTGTCATTCATTTAGGAGTCCCCCTGTATGATTCATCTTCTACTGGGCGGCGCAAAAAAACGGACTAGTCACATTTAGGTTTGCATTTAATATAGTCCGTTTTTTTTGTGCCACTCTGTAATTGCCATTGTAAAAGTCCCATGAGCCAGACGCTTGCTTAATTAAGGGTGATGTTGAATTGGAAGGCGCTATGAGCAGCACTTAGCTATGCCAGTTAATTAACTGGCAGTTTATTGCCATCCATGGAGTACTTCAGTGCAGTGGCGGCTCCACATGGGGGCCCCGGGGGCCCGTGCCTCCTATTGAATGCCTGCCCCCCCCCCCGATTGGTCCCCTGTTGGGACCCCATACTTACCACTATATACGCAACAACAAATGGTTGGCCCTCCATGCTTAGAAGTTGCCACCCCACTTGCGAAATTCTGGAGCCGCCACTGCTTCAGTGACTGGTACTACCCAGTCCTTTTACTTTTAGTTTTGTTACCGCTGCTTTTTTGTTACATTTCCCTGAAGTTTCTCTGCTAATACACATCGGTCTTTGTTTTTGATGTTTGCCTGTAACCTGTGACTCTGTTCATGGTTGATAGTGGCGTTGCCAGAGGGGACACGGGGGCGGGCTCCCCACCTCCCCCCATTCTGGCCGAAACCGGTCATCATTGTATTGGAACAAAGAAAAGATGTACATGAGTGTGGGAAGAAGTCATTGAAAAAATTTCTTGCTTGTCAGACTTTTTTACCCAATGTACCCCTTCCCCTACCCCCCTATTCTGGAATCCTGGCTACGTCTCTACTGGTTGGTTATGTGTTGCCATAATAATTAATGTACTGTGTCCCCAGTATGTTTGTTGAGGGCTTAAGAATGATGTTTGCTCGTTTACATTTCAAACGTACGCGCTTCTCGGTATTAACCGTTGGCTGAGAATGAGGCGCATCTCTTGTGTATCTGTCGATTCCTGTATTTTTTATGCACCTCGTGGTTGGGTGGGTGGGTGGGTGGGGGGCGGGGCGACAAGGCAGACACATTATTCCAAATCGATCAGAGTTGCATAAAAATACAGCGTTATTTGTGACTGTCGAGAAAATAAATCCTCTAGGCTTCTGCAACTTTCGTTCGAGTCCCTTTTGAGAAGATTATTATTAACCCCTTAACCGTGTATTTATCTGTAACTCAATGTAAAATGGACGCATATATATATCCGGGATCCCCAGTTAAGGGGTTAATGCAGGTTTTTGTTACGTTTTAGAGTGCATTCCATTTTTGACGACATTAAAAGCAACCAGACTGAGACTGTGACGTTCAAGACCCTCTCGTGCGAGCCCGATGTCCCCCTGCCCCCAAAGCTCATCTCGAAAACGACCACTTCGCTTTTTCTCAAGTGGAGCGTAAGAACACAAAGTCCTAATCTTTTACTTCCTATTTACAATGGTGTCCAAAAGTTAGGAACCATCTCCTATATTTATTTTCTTCCATTCCATGGAATCCTTTTATTTTAGTTCTTTCTTTGCCTCTATTATATTGTTTCTCTTTCTCTGGTCAACACAGTAAATCAAAATAATTGCCAAACGGAGCAAAAATAATTGCACAAGGGAGAAGCAGTGGCGGCTCCACCGGGGGGCCAGGGGGCCCGTGCCCACCTATTGAGTGCCTGGCTCTCCCCTAGTGGCCCCCCAGTTGGGACCCTATACTTAATACTTATACATTAAACAACAAATGGTTGGCCATCCATGATTAGAAGTTGCCACCCCAACGGCCCCCCACTTGCCAAATCCTAGAGCCGCCACTGGGGACAAGGTGAAGGTAGATTTTTGCACAACACTCTATTAACCCCTTAATGACTGTACGAAACTTACTTATATTTTATTAACCCTTTAATGACCGGGCACAGTTTGTGTCGGTGTAATGAATAGGCTAATGACTTCATCTATACAATAAGGACTTGTTAATTGGAAAATTTTCAGCCTGTTGCAGACAATGGGTCGAAGATAACCAGCTACATTCTCGAATCAGACCAGGTAACATGCCTATCAATATCGTCGAATGTTTTCACAGATTTTGGAAAAAACCCATGCAAGACTACTTTTATTTGGAAATTAATTTTGCCGTTACAGTATTACTGATCTCTGTTTAACCCCTTAACCGTGTATTTAACTGTAACTCAATGTAAAATGAACGGATATATCCGGGATCCCCAGTTAAGGGGTTAACAGGAATGGAAATACCCGTTGGGCGAAAAAACTTATTGCAGTTTTGGTATTCTTTGGCCATATTGTTCCATCGCGTGTCTGCATTTGCCTTTTGCAGGGCCTGGGCGACTCCAGCTCCTTTTTTACGTTTGTTGAGATATACAATGACCTTCACCATCTATTCAGGGTCACGAAATTGAGTCCGTCGACACGGTACACCTTCAGACTGGCTGCAGTCAACTCGGAGGGAAAGAGGTTTGATCGAAGACCAAATTGATGGGAAATATAGATTCGGTTTGATAAATGTTGTAGTTGTGTTAATTCATTGCGTGTGGGGGTGATGTGTGGCGGTGGGGGTGGGGGTGGATGGGGTGCCATCAATCAGCTCAAAAATTGTCAGACTGGATTATTTTATTATTACAGGGTGGCACACAAAAACCGGA
>JACLAT010000219.1:0-22141 GCA_018105865.1 Metaphire vulgaris | reverse complement strand
ACATCACCGATTAGTCTTCACTGGTCAAAGCAACTAAGAAGGAGCAACAGGAAATATGGATTTTGTTGGAGAATTTCTTGAAATCGATTGGGCGTTTGCTTATATAAGTCCAACAGGCCTTCAATTGGCTTCACTCACACACAGCGAATTAATTATAAAACTCGTTTCATATCTATAAATCCTGTTGTAGGCCTATATATCATTAACCAGATATCTATATACGCGGCTCTTTCCCTTGATCGCCCTACTAGGCATTCCGTCGGATAATCGCCAGGACTTTCATTTAGTTGATGTCCCTCGTTTTCGTACAGTCATTGGCGTTATAGTGTGTAGTATGAATGGTTGGCTGTGCTCTATTTCGAACCCTCTAGATCGAAACTGAGCATGACATCACCGATTAGTCTTCACTGGTCAAAGCAACTAAGAAGGAACAACAGGAAAATATGGATTTTGCGGAGGAATTTCTTGAAATCGATTAGATGTTTGATTATCTAGGTCCAACAGGCCTTCAATTGGCTTCACTCACACACACAGCGAATTAATTATGAAACTCGTTTTCATATCTATAAATCCTGTTGTAGACCTATAATCAACCATATATCTTAATACTCATTGGCTCTTTCCCTTGATCGCCTTACTGTATGGCCCGAAAAATGGTGAGCCATTTGAAACGATACTAAACAAAGTCTTTCAGAAATCTGTTCTCTGTCAAATGTTTAAAAATCGAAGGAGAGATATGAAAGGGTTTAAGAGAGCTGGTTTCTTGTATGACAAGTTCTCTAGACCATAGACCACAAAAACAATATATAATTGATACCTGTTTGACATATGACAATGCAGATTTGCGTTACAGTAGGCTATAGATATGCAAAATTCAGAAGAGTGATGAAACAAATTAAAACCACATTTTCGTGTGTCCCCAGCTTAGCAGAGTCAAACCGTACTAGAATTGTCAATACATTCTGCCTCAATTTTATTCTAAAGCATCTGAAATGCCCTGAAAAAATGGTGAGCCATTTGAAACGACACTATCTGAAAATGTTGTTTTAATTTGTTTCATCACTCGTCTGAATTTTGCATATCTATAGCCTACTGTAGCACTAATCCTTGCATTGTCAATGTCAAACAGGGTATCAATTGTATAATATTTTTGTGGTCTATAGAACTTGTCATTCAAGAAACCAGCTCTCCTAAACCCCTTCGTATCTCTCGTTCGATTTTTTAGACATTTGACAGAGAACAGATTTCTGATATTTGTGCAAATTAAACCACATTTTTGAAACTTATTTAGTCCTGTTGGAGATCGATTTCAAGCACTATATTGAGATACTGTCTTTAGCATTCCTTACTACATCGACATCAATCGCTATTGTAAACTTAGCCATCACCTTATGTATTTAGAGCCCTCCAGCTTGACAAGCACCGATATTCCATAATGCTAATAATGCAGAGTATTTGAACAAACACAACTGCATATTTGAAAGTTATTTCGTCATGTTATAGATAGAATTCAAGCACCATATTCAGCCACTATCTTTAGCATCCATTACTACATTGATATCAATCGCTATTGCAAACATGGGCCATCCCTGTCTGCATTTAAAACGGCTCATCCATGACAACCCTCATTATTCCAAAATGCTAATAATGCAAAATTAAAACCACATTTTCTGTGTCCCCAGCTTAGCTGAGTCAACATGTACTAGAATTGTCAATATATTCTGCCACAATTTTATTCTAGAACATTCAAAATGCCCTGAAAATGATGAGCCATTTGAAACGATACTATACAAAGTCTTTCAGAAATCTGTTCTCTGTCAAATGTCTAAAAATTGAAGGATAGATACAAAGGGGTTTAAGAGAGATGGTTTCTTGTATGACAAGTTCTATAGACAACAAAAATAGTATATTATTGATACCCTGTTTGACATTGACAATGCAAGGATTATTGCTATATCAAAAGTGAATTTTGTTGAGAATTTCTTGAAAGCGATTAGACGTTTGCTTATATAGGTCCAACAGGCTTTCAATTGGCTTCACTCACATACAGCTAATTAATTAAAAACTCGTTTTCATATTTATAAATCCTGTTGTAGGCCTATATATCATCAACCATATATCTTAATACGCGGCTCTTCCCTTGATCGCCCTACTAGGCATTCCGCCAGATAATCGCCAGGACTTTCATTTAG
This sequence comes from Metaphire vulgaris, assembly GCA_018105865.1. NCBI lineage: Eukaryota > Metazoa > Annelida > Clitellata > Crassiclitellata > Megascolecidae > Metaphire > Metaphire vulgaris. Next base: position 19,949 of record JACLAT010000219.1, on the reverse strand, counting down.
TTGATGTCCCTCGTTCTCGTACAGTCATTGGCGTTAGTGTGTAGTATGAAATGGCTGATTTCTATTTCGAACCTTCTAGATCGAAACTGAGCATGACATCACCGATTAGTCTTCACTGGTCAAAGCAACTAAGAAGGAACAACAGGAAAATATGGATTTTGTTGAGAATTTCTTGAAATCGATTGGGCGTTTGCTTATATAAGTCCAACAGGCCTTCAATTGGCTTCACTCACACACAGCGAAATAATTATAAAACTCGTTTTCATATCTATAAATCCTGTTGTAGGCCCATATATCATCAACCAGATATCTATATACGCGGCTCTTCCCTTGATCGCCCTACTAGGCATTCCGTCGGATAATCGCCAGGACTTTCATTTAGTTGATGTCCCTCGTTTTCGTACAGTCATTGGCGTTATAGTGTGTAGTATGAAATGGTTGGCTGTGCTCTATTTCGAACCCTCTAGATCGAAACTGAGCATGACATCACCGATTAGTCTTCACTGCTCAAAGCAACTAAGAAGGAACAACAGGAAAATATGGATTTTGCGGAGGAATTTCTTGAAATCGATTAGATGTTTGATTATCTAGGTCCAACAGGCCTTCAATTGGCTTCACTCACACACAAAGCGAATTAATTATAAAACTCGTTTTCATATCTATAAATGCTGTTGTAGGCCTATATATCATCAACCAGATATCTTAATACGCGGTTCTTCCCTTGATCGCCTTACTTTGTATTCCGCCAGATAATCGCCAGGACTTTCATTTACTTGATGTCCTCTCGTTCTCGTACAGTCATTGGCGTTAGTGTGTAGTATGAAATGGCTGATTTCTATTTCGAACCTTCTAGATCGAAACTGAGCATGACATCACCGATTATAGTACAGTTGATAAGCCGTATGATTGTTCATTTTGTGGATAAAAGCATGAAATTTTGAACATTGACACTTCTTATAATTTAGTAACGTTCTGTCCAGAGGCATTCGAGTAAACTTTAAGGGTAGGGGTACACCTAGGGTATGACTAGAGGTAGGGTACCCCTAGGGGTAGTGGTACCCATAGGGCTAGGGGTAGGGGGCACCCCGTGTGATAGGGTAGGGAAATGAAAAGTGCTAGCCATTCACACGTCTGCCAATACCATTCTCTCTAGTTTTATATCAAAAGTGCTTGGCATTCAGAATTTTGTCTGTGCTATTCTCTAATGCGTAAATTGGACATTTTAAAGGACATTTATAAACTACAGAGAGTGATATTGGCAGACGTATGAATGGCTAGCACTTTTTGCAGAGAAGTGAAGAGCACCAGCTAATCAAGTTTTTCAAAAATTAGCCATTATCTCTTGTAGATCAAAAGTTCTTGTCATTGAGAATTTTGCCTGTGCTATTCTCTCTGGCGTAAATTGGACATTTTAAAGGACATTTATAAACTACAGAGAGTGATATTGGCAGACGTATGAATGGCTAGAACTTTTGATAGAGAAGTCCACCAGCTAATCAAGTTTTTTCAAAAATTAGGCCACTATCTCATGTATATCAAAAGTTCTTGGCATTCAGAATTTTGCCTGAGATATTCTCTAATGCGTAAATTGAACATTTTTAAGGACATTTTTATCTACAGAGAATGCTATTGGCGACATTGCTCATGGGTATGAACAATTATGCCAGTTTTCATCACAATCTGAGATGGAGGCGTCCGATTTTATTCAAAAGCGTTTTGATTTGATGCTGAAAATAACCCTTTTCGTATTTTAGTTTCGCAGTAAAAGCGACATGAAATGATAATATTCATATCTGTACACTCTATAAGCACAATATTATTATTATTACTTAGTATTGTTTATTTGGCACTGTATCGATTGTCGATTGTCTACGTACTGCAGATCAAGCGGAATTTTTTTTTACAAATTATCAAGAGAATTTATGGTGCCAAATTGCTTGGTAAGAGATAACAAAAACTTGTGCATCCATTGGGGAAATTGTTCTGGGCCATGTACCCTATAACTGTGCCAAGTGGCATGCTTTTATCCAGAAGTGAACGATTCTTGGCTTTTATGGACTTTAGCCACTGAACTATAAGGCGCAGTGCTCCTTTTTTACGGCGCAGTGCGCCTTTTTTCTTAGTAGTGCTCCATACTGTCGTAAACGACTTTCAATCTGAATTATTATTATTATTATTATTATTATTATTATTGTTGTTGTTGTTGTTGTTGTTGTTATTACTAGAATAAAATTGAGATATAATATATTGACAATTCCAAAATGATTTGACGCATTGAAGATGGGGACACAAGAATATGTGGTTTTAATTCGTTTCAAACTCCTCTGAATTGTTGTATATCTATAGCTTGCTGTACTTCATAAGGCTCACCATTTTGTGGCATTTATAACGGTCTAGAATAAAATTGAGATGGAATATACTGATTATCCCGGAACTATTTTACTCATTAAAGATGGGGACACAAGAAAATGTGGTTTTAATTCGTTTCAAACTCCTCTGAATTGTTGTATATCTATAGCTTGCTGTACTTCATTAGGCTCACCATTTTGTGGCATTTTGAACGTCTTATTATTGCTTGAACCTTTAAGATCGAAACTGAGCATGATATTACCGATTAGTCTTCACTGGTCAAAGCAACTAAGAAGGAACAAGAGGAAAATGTGGAACTTGTGGAGGAATTTCTTGAAATCGATTAGAAGTTTGATTATCTAGGTCCAAGATACCTTTAATTGGCTTCATTCACACACAGCGAATTAATTATAAAACTCGTTTTCATATCTATAAATCCTGTTGTAGGCCTATATATCATCAGCCAGATATCTAATACGCGGCTCTTCCCTTGATCGCCCTACTAGGCATTCCGCCAGATATTCGCCAGGACTTTCATTTAGTTGATGTCCCTCGTTCTCGTACAGTCATTGGCGTGTGTGTGTAGTATGAAATGGCACATTTCTATTTCGAACCTTCTAGATCGAAACTGAGCATGATATTTCCGATTAGTCTTCACTGGTCAAAGCAACTAAGAAGGAACAAGAGGAAAATGTGGATTTTGTTGGAGAATTTCTTGAAATCGATTAGATGTTTGATTATCTAAGTACAAAATACCTTCAATTGGCTTCACTCACACACAGCGAATTAATTATAAAACTCATTTTCATATCTATAAATCCTGTTGTAGACCTATAATCAATAATATATCTTAATACGCGACTCTTCCTTGATCGCCCTACTATAGTACAGTTGATAAGCCGTATGATTGTTCATTTTGTGGATAAAAGCATGAAATTTTGAACATTGACACTTCTTATAATTTAGTAACGTTCTGTCCAGAGGCATTCGAGTAAACTTAAGGGTAGGGGGTACACCTAGGGGTATGACTAGAGGTAGGGTACCCCTAGGGGTAGTGGTTCCCATAGGGCTAGGGGTAGGGGTACCCCGTGTGATAGGGTAGGGAAATGAAAAGTGCTAGCCATTCACACGTCTGCCAATACCATTCTCTCTAGTTTTATATCAAAAGTGCTTGGCATTCAGAATTTTGTCTGTGCTATTCTCTAATGCGTAAATTGGACATTTTAAAGGACATTTATAAACTACAGAGAGTGATATTGGCAGACGTATGAATGGCTAGCACTTTTGCAGAGAAGTGAAGAGCACCAGCTAATCAAGTTTTTCAAAAATTAGGCCATTATCTCTTGTAGATCAAAAGTTCTTGTCATTGAGAATTTTGCCTGTGCTATTCTCTAATGCGTAAATTGGACATTTTAAAGGACATTTATAAACTACAGAGAGTGATATTGGCAGACGTATGAATGGCTAGAACTTTTGACAGAGAAGTGAAGAGCACCAGCTAATCAAGTTTTTTTCAAAAATTAGGCCACTATCTCATGTATATCAAAAGTTCTTGGCATTCAGAATTTTGCCTGAGATATTCTCTAATGCGTAAATTGAACATTTTTAAGGACATTTTTATCTACAGAGAATGCTATTGGCGACATTGCTCATGGGTATGAACAATTATGCCAGTTTTCATCACAATCTGAGATGGTGGCGTCCGATTTTATTCAAAAGCGTTTTGATTTGATGCTGAAAATAACCCTTTTCGTATTTTAGTTTCGCAGTAAAAGCGACATGAAATGATAATATTCATATCTGTACACTCTATAAGCACAATATTATTATTATTACTTAGTATTGTTTATTTGGCACTGTATCGATTGTCGATTGTCTACGTACTGCAGATCAAGCGAATTTTTTACAAATTATCAAGAGAATTTATGGTGCCAAATTGCTTGGTAAGAGATAACAAAAACTTGTGCATCCATTGGGGAAATTGTTCTGGGCCATGTACCCTATAACTGTGCCAAGTGGCATGCTTTTATCCAGAAGTGAACGATTCTTGGCTTTTATGGACTTTAGCCACTGAACTATAAGGCGCAGTGCTCCTTTTTTACGGCGCAGTGCGCCTTTTTTCTTAGTAGTGCTCCATACTGTCGTAAACGACTTTCAATCTGAATTATTATTATTATTATTATTATTATTATTATTATTATTGTTGTTGTTGTTGTTGTTGTTATTACTAGAATAAAATTGAGATATAATATATTGACAATTCCAAAATGATTTGACGCATTGAAGATGGGGACACAAGAATATGTGGTTTAATTCGTTTCAAACTCCTCTGAATTGTTGTATATCTATAGCTTGCTGTACTTCATAAGGCTCACCATTTTGTGGCATTTATAACGGTCTAGAATAAAATTGAGATGGAATATACTGATTATCCCGGAACTATTTTACTCATTAAAGATGGGGACACAAGAAAATGTGGTTTTAATTCGTTTCAAACTCCTCTGAATTGTTGTATATCTATAGCTTGCTGTACTTCATTAGGCTCACCATTTTGTGGCATTTTGAACGCTCTTATTATTGCTTGAACCTTTAAGATCGAAACTGAGCATGATATTACCGATTAGTCTTCACTGGTCAAAGCAACTAAGAAGGAACAAGAGGAAAATGTGGAACTTGTGGAGGAATTTCTTGAAATCGATTAGAAGTTTGATTATCTAGGTCCAAGATACCTTTAATTGGCTTCATTCACACACAGCGAATTAATTATAAAACTCGTTTTCATATCTATAAATCCTGTTGTAGGCCTATATATCATCAGCCAGATATCTAATACGCGGCTCTTCCCTTGATCGCCCTACTAGGCATTCCGCCAGATATTCGCCAGGACTTTCATTTAGTTGATGTCCCTCGTTCTCGTACAGTCATTGGCGTGTGTGTGTAGTATGAAATGGCACATTTCTATTTCGAACCTTCTAGATCGAAACTGAGCATGATATTTCCGATTAGTCTTCACTGGTCAAAGCAACTAAGAAGGAACAAGAGGAAAATGTGGATTTTGTTGGAGAATTTCTTGAAATCGATTAGATGTTTGATTATCTAAGTACAAAATACCTTCAATTGGCTTCACTCACACACAGCGAATTAATTATAAAACTCATTTTCATATCTATAAATCCTGTTGTAGACCTATAATCAATAATATATCTTAATACGCGACTCTTCCCTTGATCGCCCTACTATAGTACAGTTGATAAGCCGTATGATTGTTCATTTTGTGGATAAAAGCATGAAATTTTGAACATTGACACTTCTTATAATTTAGTAACGTTCTGTCCAGAGGCATTCGAGTAAACTTAAGGGTAGGGGTACACCTAGGGTATGACTAGAGGTAGGGGTACCCTAGGGGTAGTGGTTCCCATAGGGCTAGGGTAGGGGTACCCCGTGTGATAGGGTAGGGAAAATGAAAAGTGCTAGCCATTCACACGTCTGCCAATACCATTCTCTCTAGTTTTATATCAAAAGTGCTTGGCATTCAGAATTTTGTCTGTGCTATTCTCTAATGCGTAAATTGGACATTTTAAAGGACATTTATAAACTACAGAGAGTGATATTGGCAGACGTATGAATGGCTAGCACTTTTGCAGAGAAGTGAAGAGCACCAGCTAATCAAGTTTTTTCAAAAATTAGGCCATTATCTCTTGTAGATCAAAAGTTCTTGTCATTGAGAATTTTGCCTGTGCTATTCTCTAATGCGTAAATTGGACATTTTAAAGGACATTTATAAACTACAGAGAGTGATATTGGCAGACGTATGAATGGCTAGAACTTTTGACAGAGAAGTGAAGACCACCAGCTAATCAAGTTTTTTCAAAAATTAGGCCACTATCTCATGTATATCAAAAGTTCTTGGCATTCAGAATTTTGCCTGAGATATTCTCTAATGCGTAAATTGAACATTTTTAAGGACATTTTTATCTACAGAGAATGCTATTGGCGACATTGCTCATGGGTATCACAATCTGAGATGGTGGCGTCCGATTTTATTCAAAAGCGTTTTGATTTGATGCTGAAAATAACCCTTTTCGTATTTTAGTTTCGCAGTAAAAGCGACATGAAATGATAATATTCATATCTGTACACTCTATAAGCACAATATTATTATTATTACTTAGTATTGTTTATTTGGCACTGTATCGATTGTCGATTGTCTACGTACTGCAGATCAAGCGGAATTTTTTTTACAAATTATCAAGAGAATTTATGGTGCCAAATTGCTTGGTAAGAGATAACAAAAACTTGTGCATCCATTGGGGAAATTGTTCTGGGCCATGTACCCTATAACTGTGCCAAGGGGCATGCTTTTATCCAGAAGTGAACGATTCTTGGCTTTTATGGACTTTAGCCACTGAACTATTAGTCTTCACTGGTCAAAGCAACTAAGAAGGAACAACAGGAAAATATGGATTTTGTTGGAGAATTTCTTGAAATCGATTGGGCGTTTGCTTATATAAGTCCAACAGGCCTTCAATTGGCTTCACTCACACACAGCGAATTAATTATAAAACTCGTTTTCATATCTATAAATCCTGTTGTAGGCCTATATATCATCAACCAGATATCTATATACGCGGCTCTTCCCTTGATCGCCCTACTAGGCATTCCGTCGGATAATCGCCAGGACTTTCATTTAGTTGATGTCACTCGTTCTCGTACAGTCATTGACGTTATAGTGTGTAGTATGAAATGGTTTGCTGTGCTCTATTTCGAACCCTCTAGATCGAAACTGAGCATGACATCACCGATTAGTCTTCACTGGTCAAAGCAACTAAGAAGGAACAACAGGAAAATATGGATTTTGTTGGAGAATTTCTTGAAATCGATTGGGCGTTTGCTTATATAAGTCCAACAGGCCTTCAATTGGCTTCACTCACACACAGCGAATTAATTATAAAACTCGTTTTCATATCTATAAATCCTGTTGTAGGCCTATATATCATCAACCAGATATCTATATACGCGGCTAATCCCTTGATCGCCCGACTAGGAATTCCGTCGGATAATCGCCAGGACTTTCATTTAGTTGATGTCCCTCGTTTTCGTACAGTCATTGGCGTTATAGTGTGTAGTATGAAATGGTTGGCTGTGCTCTATTTCGAACCCTCTAGATCGAAACTGAGCATGACATCACCGATTAGTCTTCACTGCTCAAAGCAACTAAGAAGGAACAACAGGAAAATATGGATTTTGCGGAGGAATTTCTTGAAATCGATTAGATGTTTGATTATCTAGGTCCAACAGGCCTTCAATTGGCTTCACTCACACACAGCGAATTAATTATGAAACTCGTTTTCATATCTATAAATCCTGTTGTAGACCTATAATCAACCATATATCTTAATACTCGGCTCTTCCTTGATCGCCTTACTTCGTATGGCCCGAAAAAATGGTGAGCCATTTGAAACGATACTAAACAAAGTCTTTCAGAAATCTGTTCTCTGTCAAATGTTTAAAAATCGAAGGAGAGATATGAAAGGGTTTAAGAGAGCTGGTTTCTTGTATGACAAGTTCTCTAGACCATAGACCACAAAAACAATATATAATTGATACCCTGTTTGACATATGACAATGCAAGGATTTGCGCCACAGTAGGCTATAGATATGCAAAATTCAGAAGAGTGAAACAAATTAAAACCACATTTTCGTGTGTCCCCAGCTTAGCAGAGTCAAACCGTACTAGAATTGTCAATACATTCTGCCTCAATTTTATTCTAAAGCATTCGAAATGCCCCGAAAAATGGTGAGCCATTTGAAACGACACTATCTGAAAATGTTGTTTTAATTTGTTTCATCACTCGTCTGAATTTTGCATACCTATAGCCTACTGTAGCACTAATCCTTGCATTGTCCAATGTCAAACAGGGTATCAATTGTATAATATTTTTTGTGGTCTATAGAACTTGTCATTCAAGAAACCAGCTCTCTTAAACCCCTTCGTATCTCTCGTTCGATTTTTTAGACATTTGACAGAGAACAGATTTCTGATATTTGTGCAAATTAAACCACATTTTTGAAACTTATTTAGTCCTGTTGGAGATCGATTTCAAGCACTATATTGAGATACTGTCTTTAGCATTCCTTACTACATCGACATCAATCGCTATTGTAAACTTAGGCCATCACCTTATGTATTTAGAGCCCCTCCAGCTTGACAAGCACCGATATTCCATAATGCTAATAATGCAGAGTATTTGAACAAACACAACTGCATATTTGAAAGTTATTTCGTCATGTTATAGATAGAATTCAAGCACCATATTCAGCCACTATCTTTAGCATCCATTACTACATTGATATCAATCGCTATTGCAAACATGGGCCATCCCCGTCTGCATTTAAAACGGCTCATCCATGACAACCCTCATTATTCCAAAATGCTAATAATGCAAAATTAAAACCACATTTTCTTGTGTCCCCAGCTTAGCTTAGTCAACACGTACTAGAATTGTCAATATATTCTGCCACAATTTTATTCTAGAACATTCGAAATGCCCCGAAAAATGATGAGCCATTTGAAACGATACTATACAAAGTCTTTCAGAAATATGTTCTCTGTCAAATGTCTAAAAATTGAAGGATAGATACAAAGGGGTTTAAGAGAGATGGTTTCTTGTATGACAAGTTCTATAGACCACAAAAATAGTATATTATTGATACCCTGTTTGACATTGGACAATGCAAGGATTATTGCTATATCAAAAGTGAATTTTGTTGGAGAATTTCTTGAAAGCGATTAGACGTTTGCTTATATAGGTCCAACAGGCTTTCAATTGGCTTCACTCACATACAGCTAATTAATTAAAAAACTCGTTTTCATATTTATAAATCCTGTTGTAGGCCTATATATCATCAACCATATATCTTAATACGCGGCTCTTCCCTTGATCGCCCTACTAGGCATTCCGCCAGATAATCGCCAGGACTTTCATTTAGTTGATGTCCCTCGTTCTCGTACAGTCATTGGCGTTAGTGTGTAGTATGAAATGGCTGATTTCTATTTCGAACCTTCTAGATCGAAACTGAGCATGACATCACCGATTAGTCTTCACTGGTCAAAGCAACTAAGAAGGAACAACAGGAAAATATGGATTTTGTTGGAGAATTTCTTGAAATCGATTGGGCGTTTGCTTATATAAGTCCAACAGGCCTTCAATTGGCTTCACTCACACACAGCGAATTAATTATAAAACTCGTTTTCATATCTATAAATCCTGTTGTAGGCCTATATATCATCAACCAGATATCTATATACGCGGCTCTTCCCTTGATCGCCTTACTAGGAATTCCGTCGGATAATCGCCAGGACTTTCATTTAGTTGATGTCCCTCGTTTTCGTACAGTCATTGGCGTTATAGTGTGTAGTATGAAATGGTTGGCTGTGCTCTATTTCGAACCCTCTAGATCGAAACTGAGCATGACATCACCGATTAGTCTTCACTGTTCAAAGCAACTAAGAAGGAACAACAGGAAAATATGGATTTTGCGGAGGAATTTCTTGAAATCGATTAGATGTTTGATTATCTAGGTCCAACAGGCCTTCAATTGGCTTCACTCACACACAGCGAATTAATTATGAAACTCGTTTTCATATCTATAAATCCTGTTGTAGACCTATAATCAACCATATATCTTAATACTCGGCTCTTCCCTTGATCGCCTTACTTTGTATGGCCCGAAAAATGGTGAGCCATTTGAAACGAGACTAAACAAAGTCTTTCAGAAATCTGTTCTCTGTCAAATGTTTAAAAATCGAAGGAGAGATATGAAAGGGTTTAAGAGAGCTGGTTTCTTGTATGACAAGTTCTCTAGACCATAGACCACAAAGACAATATATAATTGATACCCTGTTTGACATATGACAATGCAAGGATTTGCGCCACAGTAGGCTATAGATATGCAAAATTCAGAAGAGTGATGAAACAAATTAAAACCACATTTTCGTGTGTCCCCAGCTTAGCAGAGTCAAACCGTACTAGAATTGTCAATACATTCTGCCTCAATTTTATTCTAAAGCATTCGAAATGCCCCGAAAAAATGGTGAGCCATTTGAAACGACACTATCTGAAAATGTTGTTTTAATTTGTTTCATCACTCGTCTGAATTTTGCATACCTATAGCCTACTGTAGCACTAATCCTTGCATTGTCCAATGTCAAACAGGGTATCAATTGTATAATATTTTTGTGGTCTATAGAACTTGTCATTCAAGAAACCAGCTCTCTTAAACCCCTTCTTCGTATCTCTCGTTCGATTTTTTTAGACATTTGACAGAGAACAGATTTCTGATATTTGTGCAAATTAAACCACATTTTTGAAACTTATTTAGTCCTGTTGGAGATCGATTTCAAGCACTATATTGAGATACTGTCTTTAGCATTCCTTACTACATCGACATCAATCGCTATTGTAAACTTAGGCCATCACCTTATGTATTTAGAGCCCCTCCAGCTTGACAAGCACCGATATTCCATAATGCTAATAATGCAGAGTATTTGAACAAACACAACCGCACATTTGAAAGTTATTTCGTCATGTCATAGATAGAATTCAAGCACCATATTCAGCCACTATCTTTAGCATCCATTACTACATCGATATCAATCGCTATTGCAAACATGGGCCATCCCCGTCTGCATTTAAAACGGCTCATTCATGACAACCCTCATTATTCCAAAATGCTAATAATGCAAAATCAAAACCACATTTTCTTGTGTCCCAGCTTAGCTGAGTCAACACGTACTAGAATTGTCAATATATTCTGCCACAATTTTATTCTAGAACATTCGAAATGCCCCGAAAAATGATGAGCCATTTGAAACGATACTATACAAAGTCTTTCAGAAATCTGTTCTCTGTCAAATGTCTAAAAATTGAAGGATAGATACAAAGGGGTTTAAGAGAGATGGTTTCTTGTATGACAAGTTCTATAGACAACAAAAATAGTATATTATTGATACCCTGTTTGACATTGGACAATGCAAGGATTATTGCTATATCAAATGTGAATTTTGTTGGAGAATTTCTTGAAAGCGATTAGACGTTTGCTTATATAGGTCCAACAGGCTTTCAATTGGCTTCACTCACATACAGCTAATTAATTAAAAAACTCGTTTTCATATTTATAAATCCTGTTGTAGGCCTATATATCATCAACCATATATCTTAATACGCGGCTCTTCCCTTGATCGCCCTACTAGGCATTCCGCCAGATAATCGCCAGGACTTTCATTTAGTTGATGTCCCTCGTTCTCGTACAGTCATTGGCGTTAGTGTGTAGTATGAAATGGCTGATTTCTATTTCGAACCTTCTAGATCGAAACTGAGCTTGACATCACCGATTAGTCTTCACTGGTCAAAGCAACTAAGAAGGAACAACAGGAAAATATGGATTTTGTTGGAGAATTTCTTGAAATCGATTGGGCGTTTGCTTATATAAGTCCAACAGGCCTTCAATTGGCTTCACTCACACACAGCGAAATAATTATAAAACTCGTTTTCATATCTATAAATCCTGTTGTAGGCCTATATATCATCAACCAGATATCTATATACGCGGCTCTTCCCTTGATCGCCCTACTAGGCATTCCGTCGGATAATCGCCAGGACTTTCATTTAGTTGATGTCCCTCGTTTTCGTACAGTCATTGGCGTTATAGTGTGTAGCATGAAATGGTTGGCTGTGCTCTATTTCGAACCCTCAAGATCGAAACTGAGCGTGACATCACCGATTAGTCTTCACTGCTCAAAGCAACTAAGAAGGAACAACAGGAAAATATGGATTTTGCGGAGGAATTTCTTGAAATCGATTAGATGTTTGATTATCTAGGTCCAACAGGCCTTCAATTGGCTTCACTCACACACAGCGAATTAATTATGAAACTCGTTTTCATATCTATAAATCCTGTTGTAGGCCTATATATCATCAACCAGATATCTTAATACGCGGTTCTTCCCTTGATCGCCTTACTTTGTATTCCGCCAGATAATCGCCAGGACTTTCATTTACTTGATGTCCCTCGTTCTCGTACAGTCATTGGCGTTAGTGTGTAGTATGAAATGGCTGATTTCTATTTCGAACCTTCTAGATCGAAACTGAGCATGACATCACCGATTATAGTACAGTTGATAAGCCGTATGATTGTTCATTTTGTGGATAAAAGCATGAAATTTTGAACATTGACACTTCTTATAATTTAGTAACGTTCTGTCCAGAGGCATTCGAGTAAACTTAAGGGTAGGGGTACACCTAGGGGGTATGACTAGAGGTAGGGTACCCCTAGGGGTAGTGGTACCCATAGGGCTAGGGTAGGGGTACCCCCTTGTGATAGGGTAGGGAAATCAAAAGTGCTAGCCATTCACACGTCTGCCAATACCATTCTCTCTAGTTTTATATCAAAAGTGCTTGGCATTCAGAATTTTGTCTGTGCTATTCTCTAATGCGTAAATTGGACATTTTAAAGGACATTTATAAACTACAGAGAGTGATATTGGCAGACGTATGAATGGCTAGAACTTTTGACAGAGAAGTGAAGACCACCAGCTAATCAAGTTTTTTCAAAAATTAGGCCACTATCTCATGTATATCAAAAGTTCTTGGCATTCAGAATTTTGCCTGAGATATTCTCTAATGCGTAAATTGAACATTTTTAAGGACATTTTTATCTACAGAGAATGCTATTGGCGACATTGCTCATGGGTATGAACAATTATGCCAGTTTTCATCACAATCTGAGATGGTGGCGTCCGATTTTATTCAAAAGCGTTTTGATTTGATGCTGAAAATAACCCTTTCGTATTTTAGTTTCGCAGTAAAAGCGACATGAAATGATAATATTCATATCTGTACACTCTATAAGCACAATATTATTATTATTACTTAGTATTGTTTATTTGGCACTGTATCGATTGTCGATTGTCTACGTACTGCAGATCAAGCGGAATTTTTTTTACAAATTATCAAGAGAATTTATGGTGCCAAATTGCTTGGTAAGAGATAACAAAAACTTGTGCATCCATTGGGGAAATTGTTCTGGGCCATGTACCCTATAACTGTGCCAAGTGGCATGCTTTTATCCAGAAGTGAACGATTCTTGGCTTTTATGGACTTTAGCCACTGAACTATAAGGCGCAGTGCTCCTTTTTTACGGCGCAGTGCGCCTTTTTTCTTAGTAGTGCTCCATACTGTCGTAAACGACTTTCAATCTGAAATTATTATTATTATTATTATTATTATTATTATTGTTGTTGTTGTTGTTGTTATTACTAGAATAAAATTGAGATATAATATATTGACAATTCCAAAATGATTTGACGCATTGAAGATGGGGACACAAGAATATGTGGTTTTAATTCGTTTCAAACTCCTCTGAATTGTTGTATATCTATAGCTTGCTGTACTTCATAAGGCTCACCATTTTGTGGCATTTATAACGGTCTAGAATAAAATTGAGATGGAATATACTGATTATCCCGGAACTATTTTACTCATTAAAGATGGGGACACAAGAAAATGTGGTTTTAATTCGTTTCAAACTCCTCTGAATTGTTGTATATCTATAGCTTGCTGTACTTCATTAGGCTCACCATTTTGTGGCATTTTGAACGCTCTTATTATTGCTTGAACCTTTAAGATCGAAACTGAGCATGATATTACCGATTAGTCTTCACTGGTCAAAGCAACTAAGAAGGAACAAGAGGAAAATGTGGAACTTGTGGAGGAATTTCTTGAAATCGATTAGATGTTTGATTATCTAGGTCCAAGATACCTTTAATTGGCTTCATTCACACACAGCGAATTAATTATAAAACTCGTTTTCATATCTATAAATCCTGTTGTAGGCCTATATATCATCAGCCAGATATCTAATACGCGGCTCTTCCCTTGATCGCCCTACTAGGCATTCCGCCAGATATTCGCCAGGACTTTCATTTAGTTGATGTCCCTCGTTCTCGTACAGTCATTGGCGTGTGTGTGTAGTATGAAATGGCACATTTCTATTTCGAACCTTCTAGATCGAAACTGAGCATGATATTTCCGATTAGTCTTCACTGGTCAAAGCAACTAAGAAGGAACAAGAGGAAAATGTGGATTTTGTTGGAGAATTTCTTGAAATCGATTAGATGTTTGATTATCTAAGTACAAAATACCTTCAATTGGCTTCACTCACACACAGCGAATTAATTATAAAACTCATTTTCATATCTATAAATCCTGTTGTAGACCTATAATCAATAATATATCTTAATACGCGACTCTTCCCTTGATCGCCCTACTATAGTACAGTTGATAAGCCGTATGATTGTTCATTTTGTGGATAAAAGCATGAAATTTTGAACATTGACACTTCTTATAATTTAGTAACGTTCTGTCCAGAGGCATTCGAGTAAACTTAAGGGTAGGGGTACACCTAGGGGTATGACTAGAGGTAGGGTACCCTAGGGGTAGTGGTTCCCATAGGGCTAGGGGTAGGGGTACCCCGTGTGATAGGGTAGGGAAATGAAAAGTGCTAGCCATTCACACGTCTGCCAATACCATTCTCTCTAGTTTTATATCAAAAGTGCTTGGCATTCAGAATTTTGTCTGTGCTATTCTCTAATGCGTAAATTGGACATTTTAAAGGACATTTATAAACTACAGAGAGTGATATTGGCAGACGTATGAATGGCTAGCACTTTTGCAGAGAAGTGAAGAGCACCAGCTAATCAAGTTTTTTCAAAAATTAGGCCATTATCTCTTGTAGATCAAAAGTTCTTGTCATTGAGAATTTTGCCTGTGCTATTCTCTAATGCGTAAATTGGACATTTTAAAGGACATTTATAAACTACAGAGAGTGATATTGGCAGACGTATGAATGGCTAGAACTTTTGACAGAGAAGTGAAGACCACCAGCTAATCAAGTTTTTTCAAAAATTAGGCCACTATCTCATGTATATCAAAAGTTCTTGGCATTCAGAATTTTGCCTGAGATATTCTCTAATGCGTAAATTGAACATTTTTAAGGACATTTTTATCTACAGAGAATGCTATTGGCGACATTGCTCATGGGTATGAACAATTATGCCAGTTTTCATCACAATCTGAGATGGTGGCGTCCGATTTTATTCAAAAGCGTTTTGATTTGATGCTGAAAATAACCCTTTCGTATTTTAGTTTCGCAGTAAAAGCGACATGAAATGATAATATTCATATCTGTACACTCTATAAGCACAATATTATTATTATTACTTAGTATTGTTTATTTGGCACTGTATCGATTGTCGATTGTCTACGTACTGCAGATCAAGCGGAATTTTTTTTACAAATTATCAAGAGAATTTATGGTGCCAAATTGCTTGGTAAGAGATAACAAAAACTTGTGCATCCATTGGGGAAATTGTTCTGGGCCATGTACCTATAACTGTGCCAAGTGGCATGCTTTTATCCAGAAGTGAACGATTCTTGGCTTTTATGGACTTTAGCCACTGAACTATAAGGCGCAGTGCTCCTTTTTACGGCGCAGTGCGCCTTTTTCTTAGTAGTGCTCCATACTGTCGTAAACGACTTTCAATCTGAATTATTATTATTATTATTATTATTATTATTATTATTATTATTATTATTATTATTGTTGTTGTTGTTGTTGTTATTACTAGAATAAAATTGAGATATAATATATTGACAATTCCAAAATGATTTGACGCATTGAAGATGGGGACACAAGAATATGTGGTTTTAATTCGTTTCAAACTCCTCTGAATTGTTGTATATCTATAGCTTGCTGTACTTCATAAGGCTCACCATTTTGTGGCATTTATAACGGTCTAGAATAAAATTGAGATGGAATATACTGATTATCCCGGAACTATTTTACTCATTAAAGATGGGGACACAAGAAAATGTGGTTTTAATTCGTTTCAAACTCCTCTGAATTGTTGTATATCTATAGCTTGCTGTACTTCATTAGGCTCACCATTTTGTGGCATTTTGAACGCTCTTATTATTGCTTGAACCTTTAAGATCGAAACTGAGCATGATATTACCGATTAGTCTTCACTGGTCAAAGCAACTAAGAAGGAACAAGAGGAAAATGTGGAACTTGTGGAGGAATTTCTTGAAATCGATTAGATGTTTGATTATCTAGGTCCAAGATACCTTTAATTGGCTTCATTCACACACAGCGAATTAATTATAAAACTCGTTTTCATATCTATAAATCCTGTTGTAGGCCTATATATCATCAGCCAGATATCTAATACGCGGCTCTTCCCTTGATCGCCCTACTAGGCATTCCGCCAGATATTCGCCAGGACTTTCATTTAGTTGATGTCCCTCGTTCTCGTACAGTCATTGGCGTGTGTGTGTAGTATGAAATGGCACATTTCTATTTCGAACCTTCTAGATCGAAACTGAGCATGATATTTCCGATTAGTCTTCACTGGTCAAAGCAACTAAGAAGGAACAAGAGGAAAATGTGGATTTTGTTGGAGAATTTCTTGAAATCGATTAGATGTTTGATTATCTAAGTACAAAATACCTTCAATTGGCTTCACTCACACACAGCGAATTAATTATAAAACTCATTTTCATATCTATAAATCCTGTTGTAGACCTATAATCAATAATATATCTTAATACGCGACTCTTCCCTTGATCGCCCTACTATAGTACAGTTGATAAGCCGTATGATTGTTCATTTTGTGGATAAAAGCATGAAATTTTGAACATTGACACTTCTTATAATTTAGTAACGTTCTGTCCAGAGGCATTCGAGTAAACTTAAGGGTAGGGGTACACCTAGGGGTATGACTAGAGGTAGGGGTACCCCTAGGGGTAGTGGTTCCCATAGGGCTAGGGGTAGGGGTACCCCGTGTGATAGGGTAGGGAAATGAAAAGTGCTAGCCATTCACACGTCTGCCAATACCATTCTCTCTAGTTTTATATCAAAAGTGCTTGGCATTCAGAATTTTGTCTGTGCTATTCTCTAATGCGTAAATTGGACATTTTAAAGGACATTTATAAACTACAGAGAGTGATATTGGCAGACGTATGAATGGCTAGCACTTTTGCAGAGAAGTGAAGAGCACCAGCTAATCAAGTTTTTTCAAAAATTAGGCCATTATCTCTTGTAGATCAAAAGTTCTTGTCATTGAGAATTTTGCCTATGCTATTCTCTAATGCGTAAATTGGACATTTTAAAGGACATTTATAAACTACAGAGAGTGATATTGGCAGACGTATGAATGGCTAGAACTTTTGACAGAGAAGTGAAGACCACCAGCTAATCAAGTTTTTTCAAAAATTAGGCCACTATCTCATGTATATCAAAAGTTCTTGGCATTCAGAATTTTGCGTGAGATATTCTCTAATGCGTAAATTGAACATTTTTAAGGACATTTTTATCTACAGAGAATGCTATTGGCGACATTGCTCATGGGTATGAACAATTATGCCAGTTTTCATCACAATCTGAGATGGTGGCGTCCGATTTTATTCAAAAGCGTTTTGATTTGATGCTGAAAATAACCCTTTTCGTATTTTAGTTTCGCAGTAAAAGCGACATGAAATGATAATATTCATATCTGTACACTCTATAAGCACAATATTATTATTACTTAGTATTGTTTATTTGGCACTGTATCGATTGTCGATTGTCTACGTACTGCAGATCAAGCGGAATTTTTTTACAAATTATCAAGAGAATTTATGGTGCCAAATTGCTTGGTAAGAGATAACAAAAACTTGTGCATCCATTGGGGAAATTGTTCTGGGCCATGTACCCTATAACTGTGCCAAGGGGCATGCTTTTATCCAGAAGTGAACGATTCTTGGCTTTTATGGACTTTAGCCACTGAACTATTAGTCTTCACTGGTCAAAGCAACTAAGAAGGAACAACAGGAAAATATGGATTTTGTTGGAGAATTTCTTGAAATCGATTGGGCGTTTGCTTATATAAGTCCAACAGGCCTTCAATTGGCTTCACTCACACACAGCGAATTAATTATAAAACTCGTTTTCATATCTATAAATCCTGTTGTAGGCCTATATATCATCAACCAGATATCTATATACGCGGCTCTTCCCTTGATCGCCCTACTAGGCATTCCGTCGGATAATCGCCAGGACTTTCATTTAGTTGATGTTACTCGTTCTCGTACAGTCATTGACGTTATAGTGTGTAGTATGAAATGGTTTGCTGTGCTCTATTTCGAACCCTCTAGATCGAAACTGAGCATGACATCACCGATTAGTCTTCACTGGTCAAAGCAACTAAGAAGGAGCAACAGGAAAATATGGATTTTGTTGGAGAATTTCTTGAAATCGATTGGGCGTTTGCTTATATAAGTCCAACAGGCCTTCAATTGGCTTCACTCACACACAGCGAATTAATTATAAAACTCGTTTTCATATCTATAAATCCTGTTGTAGGCCTATATATCATCAACCAGATATCTATATACGCGGCTCTTCCCTTGATCGCCCTACTAGGCATTCCGTCGGATAATCGCCAGGACTTTCATTTAGTTGATGTCCCTCGTTTTCGTACAGTCATTGGCGTTATAGTGTGTAGTATGAAATGGTTGGCTGTGCTCTATTTCGAACCCTCTAGATCGAAACTGAGCATGACATCACCGATTAGTCTTCACTGCTCAAAGCAACTAAGAAGGAACAACAGGAAAATATGGATTTTGCGGAGGAATTTCTTGAAATCGATTAGATGTTTGATTATCTAGGTCCAACAGGCCTTCAATTGGCTTCACTCACACACAGCGAATTAATTATGAAACTCGTTTTCATATCTATAAATCCTGTTGTAGACCTATAATCAACCATATATCTTAATACTCGGCTCTTCCCTTGATCGCCTTACTTCGTATGGCCCGAAAAATGGTGAGCCATTTGAAACGATACTAAACAAAGTCTTTCAGAAATCTGTTCTCTGTCAAATGTTTAAAAATCGAAGGAGAGATATGAAAGGGTTTAAGAGAGCTGGTTTCTTGTATGACAAGTTCTCTAGACCATAGACCACAAAAACAATATATAATTGATACCCTGTTTGACATATGACAATGCAAGGATTTGCGCCACAGTAGGCTATAGATATGCAAAATTCAGAAGAGTGATGAAACAAATTAAAACCACATTTTCGTGTGTCCCCAGCTTAGCAGAGTCAAACCGTACTAGAATTGTCAATACATTCTGCCTCAATTTTATTCTAAAGCATTCGAAATGCCCCGAAAAATGGTGAGCCATTTGAAACGACACTATCTGAAAATGTTGTTTTAATTTGTTTCATCACTCGTCTGAATTTTGCATACCTATAGCCTACTGTAGCACTAATCCTTGCATTGTCCAATGTCAAACAGGGTATCAATTGTATAATATTTTTTGTGGTCTATAGAACTTGTCATTCAAGAAACCAGCTCTCTTAAACCCCTTCGTATCTCTCGTTCGATTTTTTAGACATTTGACAGAGAACAGATTTCTGATATTTGTGCAAATTAAACCACATTTTTGAAACTTATTTTGTCCTGTTGGAGATCGATTTCAAGCACTATATTGAGATA
>JACLAT010000218.1:12500-22941 GCA_018105865.1 Metaphire vulgaris | reverse complement strand
TACAGAAACGCGCGATCTTGGAATTACTATTATATTCCCGATTAAATTTGAATCAGTATATCTCACTGACCACACAAAAGCTCACACGCGTGCCAACCTTATTTTCCAAAGTTTCATATCGAGATCTCCGCCAATACTTATGCAAGCTTTTGTAACGTAACCTACGTGCGACTCCTTCTAGAATACTGCATTCCAGTCTACAACCCCGTGTGGGCTTGCCCATCATGCCTACGCTGAAGACGTTCAGTTTTACGCCTCCTGCCATCCGTCTGAGGTAGAATGTTTGCGTTCCCGTATTACGGACTGCATCTCCTCAGTCCAGAGGTGGACTGATGAAAATCGACTATCGCTGAACCCGGGGAAGACTTCCTCTGGTTAAGCACTCCTCGGAGGAGGTATCTCATATGCCAAAATACGCTTCAGATTGGTGATGTTGATGTCACTCCGAGCACAGAACTGCGTCTCCTTGAAGTTCTTTTTGACGAGACACTATGGTTTGTCCGACATTTTGACAGCGTCATTCGTACCTGTTTCTTTCAGCTGCGAGGGATCAGAGAGATACGTCGAGACCTGCCGGTTCCTGTCGTCATCAATCTCGTCCGTGCACTCGTCTTAGCACGAGCAGATTATCGTAATAGCGTTCTGCTCGGACTTCCAGCCAACCAACTAAATCGTCTTCAGTCGGTGTAAAACGTCTCCGCTCGTCTGATCTTTGGCTCGAGTTGGAACGAATACGTGACACCGTTTCTACGCAAGGCAATTAGTATTAAACAGTCTTGGTTTCTACGTGACAATCTTCACTGGCTCAGGATTCCGGAGCGCATAGCCTTCAAGCGTTGTTGGCTAACATTTCGGGCGCTGTATGACCCCTTTTGCCCCAGCTACTTATCGGGCCTGGTCATCAAGTCTACGGCGGTCGACCGGCGATCGCGGCTTCGCTCAAGCAACTGTCGTCAATTGGTGGTTACTCCTCCGTCCAAGACGGCTGTCTTCGGTGACAGATCCTTCCGGAGGGGAAATCCGAGTCTGTGGAACTCTCTGCCGAAGAACGTGACAATATTGTGACTTCCTCTGATCTGTTTATCAAGTGCCTTAAGACGCATATGTTTAATATCTCTTATAATGTTCATTGTTAAGCGCTTTTGACTTTAGCCTTCACTATGCTTACTGCGCTCTATAAATTGTCTTAATAATAATAATAATAATAATAATAATAATAATAATAATAATAATAATAATAATAATAATAATAATAATAATAATAATAATAATAATAACCCCCTTACATCTAAAAACATTGTTAAACTCGAATCTGTAGAAAGAAACTTCACCAAATGCCTACGAGGATTTTACAACATCCCATACCATCATCATCATCATCATCATCATCATCATCATCATCATCATCATCATCATCATCGTCATCATCATCATCATCATCATCATCATCATCAACAACAACAACAACATCATCGGCAAGCTCACTGGCGGAGCGTTGCCTTTTCCACTAAACATTTCCAAGAATCTCTGTTTTCCAGGCAGTGAAACATGCTTGATATTGAGTTTGTGGAAATCCACCGACTAAAAATTGATCTAACGGAATGCTATGAAATACTTAGCAAGATGTACGATGCCTACATTTAGTGATGTTTAATTTCATGAAATTTTTGTCGCGTGAAATTTTCAATGAAATTTATTGAAATATTTAAGAAATTTATGAAACTTTTGAAATAAATAAAAAACCAATTCATTTCTGCTGCTTTTAAGTATCTACCTAGACTACCTTCTAGACGTATCAGTGGGTAGCATGTTAATGCCATGTAAAGTTGCTACGAAACTGTTCTAGTGTTCTGATTTGTGCTTTTAGCTGTTGAGAGATTTGAGATATTCAAGTTACTAATTTACTTTATAAACTCAGTACTCGGTAGTATCAATAGATTCAGACTTCAGTACAGTACTACAACCTACAGTAATTTAAGTAGGCCTACTTGACTCAGTTCAAGTCAGTTGTCAACTTGTCACTGTCATTATCAGAAACAGAGCGCATTTCAAAGGAATCATCTGAATCAATGTCATCCTGCGGAAATTCTGCATATGAGGACAATGAAAAAGACTGACTAGAATGAATGGAATCAACAGATTCATGGTTTGATGGCAAAGAATTAGATGTTTTAATGCTCTCTGTCTCTGATGACAGCGTGACCATGTTGTATGAACCACTTGTTGACGGAAGAAGAGGTTCTGAAGTGTGCTCAGATGTAATGGCTTCTTTGGAAAATCTGGACTTGGCAAGGAAGCTGCAGATAGAAAAAGTTTGGAAACCACTGCATTACGATTAGGGGCCATCCATAAATGAGTTTTGGCACGTGATTTTGGCAGTTTTTTGACCCCTCGTCACAAAAAGTTAGAACGCGTTGACCCCTCTCGTGTCGTCTTTCCAATGTCAAAAATAACGTTTTATTTTAAAATAGTCATTATAATTATTATGGTTGAAACAATATTCAGAAAAAAATTCAAATTCTTTAAAAAATGAAGTGTATAATAATTATAAGTGGAAAATACGCTCAATTTTGCGGTAACATAGCATTGCGGTATTAATAAAAAATATTTAGATTATGTGACATTTCTGGAACCTCCCCCCGTCGTCACACAACATCACAAATGTTAGAGTCCTCTTAGTGCGTGACGTCATTTATGGATGACTTACCACACTGTCACGTGGTGGTGACACTGCGGCGAAAGTTTCCTTTAGTCTTCTTATGATATGTCAGCAAAACTATAATAACTATTGCTAATTAAGCAATCTGTTCAAAATTTAAATGAGTATTTCTTTTATTTATAAAATATTAAGTTGGAATTTAAGCATTATATTATTGACACCCTCTGTGGGTTTAGTCTTTTGCAACTTTTAGTTACAAAGAAATCCCGCTCTTTATAATCAAAGGTTTATAAAATAAGCAGATAATAAGTCAGTGCTACCACTCTTACTTCTTGAAAAAACATATATCATTGACAAAAAACATAGATGTGGCACCGAGAAAAAAAAATCTTGAAATATTTCAAATTGCAGCCCTTGAAATATTTCAAAAATTTCACAACCACGTGAAATATTTCAAATTGAAATATTTCAACCAACATCACTACCTACATTGATTGCTTTTTTCCTACTCCGACCTTATATTAAAATCAGGCTTTTGAGAAATGATGTTTTTCATTTATGTTTTCATGTATTCATTTATATTTTTTAATGGGCAATTTTGATGTCAAAGCACTTTGGATAGTCTTTGGGGTCCTATCGATTTCTTTGCTTTGGTTTTATGCTCGTTTTGACTACCTTCTCGTGTGCAATTTTTAAGGCCTTTGCGGCTGTGGACAAAAACACGGCAGATCTGTTTGGCTTTCCAATTCAATACGTTATTCATTAATGGATCGAAGTTCGAAAAGCGCCTCTTCTCAATCTCAAGCCATCTTTTAAAAGGCAGCTGTCTTTGTGTTCTGCTTTTTGTCTCCAATACTGAAGCTTTAACCCAAATGCTGAAATCTTTTCTCTAGCTGAAATGATATTGTCGTTTTTGTCTTGCAATTCTTTGTTTGATGTATTCATATTCTCAAATAGAGGCGGAAGATGGCAGAGTTGGTTACGTGCTGGAGCGTCAGGCTGACGGAGCGGGTTCAAGCCCCGTTAGTGCACACACATACATATACCAACATAGATATCATTTATAAGGTTGTTATTTCTTTGGCAAGGCCCTAGAGGCCTAGATCATGTTCGGATATTTAATCATTAACAGTTCATAAATTACCCTAACATCAATATGCACGACGGACTATAGCGTCAGTTATCTATCACGTGACATCTCCCTTTCTTAAGATAAAACAATAACTAAAAATAACTATATAACTATAGCGTCTAAAAAGTCCCATGGAAACGCCTGTTGTTTCCAGTTCTTCTTCTTTCAGGTGCCATGCATTGCTGTGTCGGCGGCCATGGACTACCACTTTTCTCGATCTCTATAGTGTTCTTCAGGAGTTCGTTATTTCCTATCCCTATTTCCTCTCTCATTCTGTCTGTATATTTTAATCTTTGTTTTCCTCTTGATCTTTTGCCCTCCACCATGCCTCTCACTGCCAAGTTTTCTAATCCTTCTTTTCTCATCACGTGCCCAAAAAATGTCGTCTGTC
Source organism: Metaphire vulgaris (assembly GCA_018105865.1). NCBI lineage: Eukaryota > Metazoa > Annelida > Clitellata > Crassiclitellata > Megascolecidae > Metaphire > Metaphire vulgaris. The sequence goes on along the minus strand of JACLAT010000218.1, from coordinate 18,759 downwards.
TTAACTTGTTGGTAGTCATCAGTGTTCGTCTCTCTTCCATCATCTGTAGCATTTTTCGTTAGTTCTTTTGTCTGTCCATGGGACCTTTAGCATCCTCCTATAAAACTACATTTCTGCCGCTTCCAGTTTCTTTTTAATCTTTTTTGGTATGTTACACGTCTCAGATCCATACAACAAAACTGACCATACATAGCATCTAAGCACTCTCAGCCTTGGTTGTTATTTCTTTGGCAAGGCCCTAGAGGCCTAGATCATGTTCGGATATTTAATCATTAACAGTTCATAAATTACCCTAACATCAATATGCACGACGGACTATAGCGTCAGTTATCTATCACGTGACATCTCCCTTTCTTAAGATAAAACAATAACTAAAAATAACTATATAACTATAGCGTCTAAAAAGTCCCATGGGAACGCCTGTTGTTTCCAGTTCTTCTTCTTTCAGGTGCCATGCATTGCTGTGTCGGCGGCCATGGACTACCACTTTTCTCGATCTCTATAGTGTTCTTTCAGGGAGTCGTTATTTCCTATCCCTATTTCCTCTCATTCTGTCTGTATATTTTAATCTTTGTTTTCCTCTTGATCTTTTGCCCTCCACCATGCCTCTCACTGCCAAGTTTTCTAATCCTTCTTTTCTCATCACGTGCCCAAAAAATGTCGTCTGTCTTAACTTGTTGGTAGTCATCAGTGTTCGTCTCTCTTCCATCATCTGTAGCATTTTTCGTTAGTTCTTTTGTCTGTCCATGGGACCTTTAGCATCCTCCTATAAAACTACATTTCTGCCGCTTCCAGTTTCTTTTTAATCTTTTTTGGTATGTTACACGTCTCAGATCCATACAACAAAACTGACCATACATAGCATCTAAGCACTCTCAGCCTTGTTTCTTTTCATATTTTCTTGTTCGTTAATATTTGTTTCATTTCCATGAAGGCAGATTTTGCCATACCTATTATTGCTATGATGTCTTTATCACTTCTTCCATCGCTTGTAATAATGCTTTCCAAATATTTGAAATAAGTTACTTGTTCTATTTCTCTTCCATTTAATAAAATCTTGCATTTCGGCACTTCTTTTTGTTTTGTGATTACCATAGTGAAGATCTTCTTTATCTTATGTTATTGATATTTTTCCTCCTGTCCTTATACCGTCCATCTCCTTGATCATTTCGAATATCTCCTCTCCACACAAGTTGAAAAAATCTGGTCCTTTTCTCTCGCTTTCCTCTGCTAGTTTGTCCACCAGTTTCTGCAGCTCTCTTTCCGAGTACGCTAACAGTGTTGTATCATCCGCAAATCTTATGTTATTGATATTTTTTCCTCCTGTCCTTATACCTTCCATCTCCTTGATCATTTCGAATATTTCCTCCCCACACAAGTTGAAAAAAGCTGGTGATAGTCCGCACCCTTGTCTCAATCCCTTTCAGATCTTTATCTTTTCCCTATTTCTCCATTTAGTCTAATAGCTGCCTCTTGTTTCCAGTATAGGTCCGCTATTAATCTTTTGTTTTTTTCCGTCGATTCCTGCTTTATTCAGGTTTTCAGATAGGTCTTGATGTTTGATGTATTCGAAGGGCTTCTCATAAATATAAGTAAAGATCTCTCTGCTTTTCGATACATCTTTCACTCAGCATCCTTGGAACAAATACTGCATTCCTGCAACCACTATCTTCTTTGAAACCAAACTGTTCTTCACTTATTTTACCTTTTATTTTTTGTCTTGCTCTCTGTAGCAATGTCTGTTCATTCAAAGGGTTCAGAAATGTCATGAATGTTCTGTCCCTGGGGCGATGTCGTTCTCAGTGTCGTGTGCGGACAGCGGTTGAATAGGACGATAGCGATTGAATTCATCTTCTCCTTGTTCCTTCATGAACTGAAGTTAAGGTGACAGCATGAATTTCTTTCCTCCTTTCCTCTTAGAATTATTTTGGTCACATGACTTATGAGGCTTATGGTTCTGTGTTCTTTACATTCCCTTGTGCCTACTTTTTTCGGTATAGCTAAAAGATTGAACTGCATAGTTCTTCTGGTAAAACTCCTTTTTCGTAGAAAGTGTTTCCAGTTGCTATTCTATAATGTCTCAATGTCTGTTCATTCAAAGGGTTCAGAAATGTCATTAATGTTCTGTCCCTGGGGCGATGTCGTTCTCAGTGTCGTGTGCGGACAGCGGTTGAATAGGACGACAGCGATTGAATTCATCTTCTCCTTGTTCCTTCATGAACTGAAGTTAAGGTGACAGCATGAATTTCTTTCCTCCTTTCCTCTTAGAATTATTTTGGTCACATGACTTATGAGGCTTATGGTTCTGTGTTCTTTACATTCCCTTGTGCCTACTTTTTTCGGTATAGCTAAAAAGATTGAACTGCATAGTTCTTCTGGTAAAACTCCTTTTTCGTAGAAAGTGTTTCCAGTTGCTATTCTATAATGTCTCAATGTCTGTTCATTCAAAGGGTTCAGAAATGTCATTAATGTTCTGTCCCTGGGGCGATGTCGTTCTCAGTGTCGTGTGCGGACAGCGGTTGAATAGGACGACAGCGATTGAATTCATCTTCTCCTTGTTCCTTCATGAACTGAAGTTAAGGTGACAGCATGAATTTCTTTCCTCCAACCATGTCGATCTTCTGTCTTCTTGACTGCTGCTGACATTTTCATTCCTGTCCACTCTTCCACGTCATCCGCCCATCGTCTCCCTGGTCGCCCTCTTCGTCTAGCTCCCGACATCATTCCTTGTTGAATTGTCCTCTCCAATGTTGACCTAGTGTCGCTGTTCCGCTGTACGTGTTTGAAGTATTGCAGCTTCCTTCTTTTGAACATGTTGAGGAACCGTCTTTCCGTGCCTGACATTTTAAAAACCTTTGAATTGGTTTTCCTATCTTTCCAACTTATGTCTTGCGTGGTACGTAATGAGTACATTTCAAAAGCTTCTATTCTTCTCTGTATTTTTATCTTCAGAGTCCAACTTTCACATCCATATGATGCTGTACTCCATGCAACACTTTCGATTATTCTCTTCTTTGTTCTCATGCTGATGTTATTATCTTTCCAAATGTTCTTCATTTTTTAATTTTTCTGATGGCAACCCTTCCTTTTGTCAATCTGGCCTTTTTCTTCCTCTAGGGAGCAGTTTTCTGATATAATCGCGCTAAGATATGTAAACTTTCCCACTTGTTCCATTACCTTCTGATCTACTCTGATGGAAACTTTGTCTCCCTTAGTTGTCATTACTTTTGATTTATTTACATTTATTTGAAGCCCATACTTCGCACTCGCTTGTTCTACTCTGCTTACTAGTTCTTGAAGTTCCTGTGCGCTCGATGCCAGCAAAACCACATCATCTGCATACCTCAGATTATTAATGGCTAGTCCTCCTAATTTGCATGCCCCTTTGAAGCCTTCCAAAGCCACACGCATTATCATTTCTGCTATTATATTAAACATACGTGAGGATATTGTACAACCTTGTCTCACGCCCCTTTTTTATTTTGAACCATTCTGTGACTGTTCCCATTATTCGTATGGCACCTTTTTTGTTTTTGTGCAAATTTGTTAGTAATTGAACCAGACGTGCCGGAAAGCCCATCTCCAACATTATAGACCATAATTTTTCATGAGGTACAGAGTCAAATGCTTTTGTATAGTCTATAAAGCAGATGTACAGTGGCTGCTGAAAGTGGCTGCTGCGGTGGAGGGCGTTTTGCTCCAGGCGTTCATTTGTGCCAGAATGAACGGGGTTTAGGAAGTTCGGGTTTTCCGTTATTATTCTTAAATTTGTTATGTGATCCCCTGTGCCACGTTCTTTTCTGAAGCCCGCTTGCTCTATTGCAATCTCCTCCTCCATTTTATTGTCCATCCTTCCAGAATGACTCGTAGCAATATTTGACTAATGTGTGATATCAGGGCTATAATTCTATAATTCGTGCATTCGTTTTTGTCTACTTTCTTTGGTAACGGTATCAATATTGATTTCAGCCAATCGCTTGGCCACTCACCCGTCTCCCAAATTCTAACACATAATTTATGCATAATTGTGATTGCCTCATCTTTTCCCAGTTTGAGTAATTCAATTGCTATGTCATCCGCTTCCGCAGCTTTCCTGTTGGCAGTTCTTGATAGCGATTTGATAGCGATTTGATAGCGATTGAATAGTGGGATCTAATTGGCGTCTGTTTCTCTGTCCTTCTCTGTGTCCCTGTGCCTCGCGGCTGTTGTCGTCGAGACGTCTACACATATCTGGCGGGGGTGGATGGACGACGGTTATTCGCTCGATTGTGCGTCGATTGATCTATCTGCTTCTCCTTGTCCACGTCCTTGTGTCTCGCGTCGGTTGGATCTGTGTTTGTCTTTCTGCGTCGGCTTCTGGTTTGAACTTGACACGACGAGAGCGGAAATTCTTGGTCGGTCGATTGAACGCGGGAGGCCGCGGATGGTCAACGTTTAATGCTTCACAGATGTGACTCTCCTCTTCTCTTCGACGGTCAGAGGTTATCTGGGAGCGGTGGAGGGCGTTTTGCTCCAGGCGTTCATTTGTGCCAGAATGAACGGGGTTTAGGAAGTTCGGGTTTTCCGCTTGGACTGGCGTCGAGTTGTCTCGATCGTTTTGAAAGCTAGAGTCCTGACTCGCATTAAGAACGTTGGCGGATGTAGAATGGAAATTATTATTTGATCCTTACGTACAATTGATCTGAAAGGAAGTGTCTATTTCTGCTGTCAGTTTTGCATCTGCTGTAATTATATCCTTTTCAGCTGTCGTTTCGATCGCTGTAGCGGTCGTGTCCAGTAGGCCTGTCGGGTTGAGAAATGGCTTCTCGAAGGTAACTGAGTTCACCTCCGACGAGAATGCGCTGTCGGGTTTAATTAAATTAATTGTATTCTCAGACGCTGAAAATAAGCTGACTGAGTCATCGTTGCTTGAATGAAAGCCTTTCTCGAGTTTGCTAGGCATCTCAGAAAAATCTTCGTTATCGTCTTCCTCGTCATTTTCAAATAGGCGCAAAATTCCTTCGCAAAAATTCCCTGAATTCGCTGTGCAATCTTCACACATGTATTCGCTTTCAAGTGAATCCAAATTTTCCTTTAATAAATCGCATAATTTATCTGCATTCGCAGTACACTAGATGCTTTCATCTTCATCGTCATCAATCTCAATCATAAAATCATAAAGTAATTAAAAAATTCCATCGAATGAATCGCAAGCACTATCATCAAACTATCATCCAGAGTCCAGAGTAAATTTCACAAAGAATCCATTAACCAGAATGTCCGCATATATGCGCTTATCGGCATTTGCGTCATCGTTAAGAACCAGAATCGATCTGTATATCTTTCTGAAATCATCTTCGCTCGAATGCTGACCTTCGCATCGCGGGAGTCTCTGCTTCGGCTGTCGCTGCGTCTGTCGCCCTGTCGACGACGATGGATCTCAGTTCGCTTGCGTGACGCGGATGCGCGGCTGAACACGGGAACTCCTGCTTTTGGCGCAGTGCTGGCGCAGAAACGTTGCTCGGACACTTCGGGAATCTCTCCGATGCAGTGTCGTTCGAATGCCTTCAGGATGGCTGCCGGGCTCTCTCTGGGCATCTGGCAGGTTCATCGTCTCGCAGAGGCAGAAAGCGTCTGTGCCAAAAAAGGCAAGAAAAATCGCTGATTGGCAATCTTTCTCCTCTGAATAGACCTTCGCGGCCTTCGAGAATCTGAGCCACTCAGATTTGAATCGTCTGAATTCCAACACTAAATTCGGCGCGCTTAAGTCCAGTTTCGTTGGCAGCGGAATGGTGGACGCTGTGGACATTTCGAATTTCAAAGTAGTTCAGTGCTCGAAGCTGACACTATCCAAAGTTCTTTTCTCTTAACTACCTATGCTAACGATTCTGACACTATGTAACGGTATCGTACAGGATTAGCTAATGGCTAGCGTATCGGTACAAGATGACACGTAAGAAAGTAAGGTAGTTGTAATCTAGTCGGAATCCAAAGAGTGACTGTCCAATATCAGTTAGCTACTACTACATTGCTATACGAATCTTCTCTAATGGTCAGTGGGTGTGGCCTCCATAGCGTCAGTTATCTATCACGTGACACCCGTCTTAGTGACGGGTGTCACGTGACAGATGCTGTCAGATGCTGTGACCCAAGAAGAAATGGTCTAAAATCATAGAGGGCATTTTTTGGGTCCTCAGACCAGACAACTTATGAGTAACAAGTGCCTTTTTCACAAACGATTAACTGCCTATTTTTCATAGTTTTTATGTGATGCGGCAAA
>JACLAT010000218.1:0-7500 GCA_018105865.1 Metaphire vulgaris | reverse complement strand
AATCTTTCTTCCTTCTTGTAGTCTAGCCATCGCTTGCCTTTACATTCTCTGCTTCGTAAATATGGATATAGCAGTATCGCAACAGGCAGGTCCACCACATGTCACATGTAAGCGAACCAACCCTTATTTCCATGTGACCTGCCGAATGTCTCCTTGAAGTATGCGGCCTTTCTCATGGAACTTCTCTCATCATAAACACCTGCTTGACTGCTCCCTTCCGGTGCGAAGGCCAGCCTTATCTGCTAGAATCTCTTCAATAGTGAGTACCCTAAGATTGGGGTAACTGACCGAATCCGAATGGGCCCCAGCCACTTTCAAAGCCAGCAACAATAGTTGTAACTTGGACGAGAAGATGACAGAGAGAGTAACACGGTAACAGGACGCTGACGGCACGAGAGCCGGAAATTTCGTTAGAGGGAAGAGAGGGCGGAGGTAAATGAAGCACCTGAAGTAGCGAAGGTAAGTGAGAAAAGTAACGGCAACCTACTTCAGGTTAATGACGTATACCAACTGCGTCGCAAATTTGGCTAAACCGCATATGGGAGTAAAATTATTGAAATTATTATACAATATTTGCAGACTTGGGCTGAGCGAGTAATTCCAACGGTGGCATGGATCATTCCTATATTTGTAGCAATGTCAACCTTCGGGTCTGCAAACGGATCACTCTTCGCTACAGGAAGGTTAGCTGTTTGAAGGGTTTTGGTTATTTATAACGAATTTTCACCAAATAAGTTAATGAAATAACCAACTGCCTATCTATTTGCCTATCTATTTGTTCTTAATATATTGTAATTATAGCTACTGTAAATGTAGCAACGTTTCTCTGTGGTCCATACTGCAACAAAATTAATCAGCTGCAATCGCCGTTCTTTTCTATTCGTAGTTTTCGTACATCAGTGAATTTATGTAATTGTTTTAGACTTCTATTTGTAACAGCAAGAAATGATCACATGCCAGAAGTTTTTGGAATGGTTCATGTTGAGACATTTAGTCCAGTTCCTGCGAGCATTCTGTTGGTACGGAAGCATTTTAAACTTTCTTATTGACCATTTATTGTCTATAATTTTGTCTAGTCGATTCAGCAGCAGTTGCAGTTCTGCTTCAGTCGAAGCCAACGGCACAATATCGTCAGTATATCTAAGATTTGTGAGCCTTCTTCCTCCTACTTCAACGCCACTCTATGATGGCTGCAGAAGAAAAGAATTTAGACCAGTTTTATTAAAGCTATCTACTGCAATACATCGAACACAAAAGAAAGATATGATAACACAGGCCTGCGATGGAAAAATTGTTTAAAAACTAAATGTTGATTCTTATGTAAATTTGGTAGCTGAAATCAGGAAAAATAAGTAAAAAATTCCATCACCCACCGGTTTCACCTAAAACCAATATTTGTCCTATCAAATAAAGAATTTCTTGCACCCGGCTTAATTGGTGAAGAAAGAAATTTTTATATATTTATTAGGTCACATCGTACATTTAATGATGAATTTTTATACATATATTAGGCAGCATAAGAGGACTGAGACAATTTTTAGTAATTCTCACGGTTGATATTGCGCTTGCAGAGGGTGAAGGACGCCGAGATTGCGCACACGATGTAATACGCCGAGGTTGCGCAATACGGTTGATGACGCCATTTTGATGTTGCACAATTCCCTTGTGGGATGATGCAATCATTATACTAAGTAGTTATAAAAGGGGCTTATAAGCGTGCTTCAGTTAGTGGAGTTTCAGAAGCGGTGATAAGTACATCGTTAAGTGCGACTTTCGGTAAAAGATTAGTAGAAATGGCTGCAAGAGGTTGTCGTGTTTCACCTGATAGCTTCTGTTATATTTGTGGCAGCTTCGTAGTAAAAAACAACAGCGAAATATTACTGAATTCGTGAAAAAAGTCTATTTTGCCTATTTTGGGGTTAAGTTATGTTAAGTTATGTTACGTGCAGTCCTCCAATGGACACTGTCATCAAGATCTGACCAGACGCATCACCCTAGCCTCTACTGCCATGTTCTCCCTGCAGGACGTCTGTCCTGGCAGGACAGACGTCTCTCTCTGGCCATCAAGCTCCGTCTGTACCAGACACTTGTTCTGTCCTACTTTACTTCTGTCCTACTTTACGCGGCGAGACCTGGACTTTACTCGCCTCGGAAGTAAGGGAGTTGGAAGCCTTCCATATGAGGTGCCAACGTCAGATCCTTGAAGTACGCTGGTATGACTTCATTACCAACGCGGAGATATCCTCGCGTACTGGATGTACATCACTCAATGAACTGATAAGTAGGCGCCGCCTTGCCATTTTTGGACATGCAGCCCGCCTCGAAGAGACAGTTCCTGCTCATCAAGCCCTCCGCTGCCACGTCGACCTCTCAATCGGTCGTCCACCTGACCGATCATGGAAGCGCTGTCCTGGTCGTCCCAGGAAAAGATGGATCGACCACATCCGTTCCCAGACCAGCGAGATTCCATCTACTTTCTGGAGTCGTGCCATTCGGCGGGGTCATGGTCAAGGGGTGACGCAACGGCCACCGACGGCCACGCGCTTCTGATGATGATGATGATGATGATGATGATGATGATTATGTGACCAAGACAAGTCATGGGCACCACACAAAGTGTGTTCCATTTGTGTTGAAGAACTTCGTCAGTGATATCAGGGTAAGAAGAAATCTTTTTGCTTTGGGATTCCTATGATCTAGAGAGAAGATAGAAATCATTCTGATGACTGCTATCTCTGTTCGTGCAATGTGTAAGGTTACAATTTGAAAAACAGGAAAGAAATTTTCTATCCAAGCCTTCCGAGTGCGATTCGTCCTGTACCTCATGGTCCGGACGTTCCTATACCTTCTGTTCCTGAATCACTGAAAAATATTTCTATATCAGACACATTAGATGAAGACATTGAGTTTTAGGATGAAGAGTTCACTGTTCTTTGCATTGAGCCTCAACAATTTTCACAACAAGAGTTGAATGATTTGGTCAGGGATTTAGACTTAACGAAAGAATCTGCTGAGTTGCTTGGTTCTAGACTGAAACAGAAAAATCTTCTAGCTACAGGCACTTCGTTTTCTTGGTACAGGAACCGCGAAAATGATTTCATTCCATTTTTTACTCAAAACGAGGATTTGGTTTACTGTAACGATGTAGCAAAGTTGATGGGCATGTTTGACATTGAGTATGATTGCAACAACTGGCGGCTTTTCATTGACGCATCAAAACAAAAAGAAGTTTAAAGGCAGTTCTTCTGCATAATGGCAACAAGTATGCATCACTGCCCACGGGCAGTGGCCCACTCAGTCCACTTGAGGGAGCGTTACGAGAATTTGGAAATCATACTGTCCAAAATTAAGTACAATGAACATGAATGGATTGTTTGTGGGGACTTGAAAGTTATATCAATGTTATTGGGGCAGCAAGGAGGGCACGCGAAGTATCCATGTTTTCTATGTGAATGGGATAGCAGAGATAAAAGCCACCATTGGGTCAGAAAGGACTGGCCAAGAAGAGATGCTTTAGTGCCTGGTGTAAGAAATGTTTTAAAAGCAAATCTCATTGATCCTAAGAAAGTTCTTTTGCCTCCACTACACATTAAACTTGGCATTATGGAGCAAATCGTCAAGGCGTTGCCTTGACGATTTGCTCCATAATGATCATAATAATAACGATTTGATTGGAAATCATACTGTCGGTAATCATACTACCAGGTATTTAAAACAGGGACCTGATGGTCCCTGTTTTAAATACCTGGTAGAAAAGTTTCATACATTGTCTGAAGCGAAATTGAAGGAAGGAGTTTTTGTAGGTCTGGATATTCGCAAGATGATGAAATGTTTGAGGTTCGAATGAATGTTGCAGAAAAAGAGGCTTGTTTATCTTTTAAAGAAGTGGTAACGAAATTTCTTGGAAATCATAAGGATCCGAACTTCAGACAACAAACATGCAAACATGCTCACCAAACTAAAAACCTTGGGTTGCTCGATGAGTTTGAAACTCCACTTTCTGAACTCCCATGTTGACTACTTCCAAGAAAACCTAGGAGCAGTAAGCGAAGAACAAGGTGAAAGATTTCATCAGGATGTCAAGGAAATGGAAAGGATATATCAAGGTCTTTGGAATGTTAACATGATTGCTGACTACTGTTGGATGCTACGGAGGGAGTAACCAGAAAAGGTCTACAAACGGAAGTGTCAAAAAAGAAGCTTTGAAAATAAGAGAACGAGGCATAATGAAAAGGACTAAAGATCATATTGAACTTTATTATAGTGTTAATTGTTCATTTTACATTAAGTGACATTTGTATACTTTGAATGGAGTAAAAACCACGATCAAGTACATACGCTTGTACTGCTATATATATATGCTAATGTTTTAGCTTATCGTATCAATTTCATTTCGTGTTTTGTTTCAAATTCTTACGTGATGGAGGAAAACGGTTTTCATTTATGAAATTAGCACATTAAACTACATACAATTCAGCCTTTGAAATTAAAACAATTTTCAAAAAGGTCAAAAATGCAGGCCTGTGTAATTAGTGGTAGGAGAAGGAGTTAGATCCTATTAACATGGTAACATGGCCTGATAGAAGATTCACAACAGAATACGGGATCCAGCATCCGGGTCGGTCGAAGCCTCTCTGCTCGATTCTCACCTACATCAGGTGTGAGACAGGGCTATATACTCGCGTCAATCCTCTTCCACATCGCCATCGACTGGATCTTAGCTCACGTGCTTGTGAACCATGACATCAGCGTCGGTCCACACCGCTTCACGCACCTGTTCTACGCTGACGATACCACCCTGTTTCTATCCTCTGCTACGGGTGCCTCTCTAGTTTCAGCCTCGCTTCTGCTCCACTTGGTATTAAGGTGTCCTGTACCATAACCAAGTTACAGAACTTAAGATGCGGAGCACAACTTTTTTTTCTTCCGTCGTTCCCTATTGGGTTGGTCTCAATCAATCGCACACTACCCCAATAGTCTTGTTCATAAAGTAGTAAAGTCCTTAATGAGCTCTCTGATTAACTTTCCATCGCTCTCATCCGGATGACTGGTGCAGGTAATAAGGTATGGGTCAGAGTTCTGGGCCAGTGTATACGGGGCATGTTTGGCCTACTCCTTGGATGAATCCACTGCTCAGAATCCACTGCTCAGACCAAAAACCTTCTTCATTTTGATTGCCCGTTTGTCCTATTTCCATTACTACTTATGATCACCTTTAAGACCTGATCTTCAGACTGATGTCCTTTTTTATATTTCAGATAATTTTAGCAATTGTATTCGCCGTATCTGGAAACATAAGCAGTCTCGTCAATTTCATCAGTTTCATCAAATGGATTTTTTATGGGATAAACATGATATCTCTTATAATCTTCAGATACAGCAAGAGATACAAAGATTTGCCGCGTCCTGTGAAGGTCAGATTGCAATATTGATGTAAAATAGCTTTAAATAAGCTAACCTTTTATATAATCAGGGTTTTTTCCAGTGGAAACGGACGGAAACGGCGTTCCCACACTTCTTTGCCAGAATGTATATTATAATTATGGATATGTAATAGGGCAGGTTGAAACATAAACAAGTTTGGAATTTCTTTACGGAACTTGGTAATTACTTGAGAATTTAAGCCTAAAGAAAGAAACAGCGTATAAAATGGTAGTTGCAAACGCCCCATTTTTGGCCCAAACATTGTAGCATTTAGGCATATCAGCATCTCCATTGATTATCGTTTATCGTCCTCGTTCGGACTCCGTTCCCGCGAGGATCGATCGTTTCTGGCACCGCTGGACTTGTTACTGCTCCTACTACTTGTTACTGCTCCCTATTTTTGGTGCCCAAATTTTTAATCTACTTAACTTTCGACTGTAATTTGATTACCTTTGTTTTTACTGTATACTGTTTAATAATTGATGCTATACATTTTGGAAAGTCTGGTTTCGACACGAGAACAAGAAACATTAGACGGCATGCTATATTAATGCTAGAGGAGTTCCTTCCAATATGTTGCCGACAAATGCACAAGTTGCACAGCACTTCTTGTACATAAAAACAATCAAGAATGACACAAAGACAACCAAAAAGCTGTGCCAGAGGCTGTCATCAATCTCTGAAACAAGGCTTCCAATTCCAACACTTCACTCTCGGTCTGTCTTCAAATATGTCGAAACACTAATTTCCACTGGTTCAGAACTATGTCGTTCTAAGTCAAGTTCAACATGTCTTGAGTAGCTTCAACTCTTTGTATGACATTGCCGCATGCAATTGTGTCAATTGCTATGACGAATCCACTAAGCAAATCAGTCTGAAAATTTGCGACTCGAGTCGGACTCGATTCTCGAGTCGCTGACTCGAGTCTCCAACTCTGCTTAAGACAGCGGGGTTTGGGGACAGGTTATTCCGACGTGAGGGCCCCACCTCGTGAAACTCGCTCCCGAAGTCGCTTACGGTTGAGACATTGCCGGATCGGTTATCGAAACAGCTGAAAACGTACTTGTTTAATACACCATTCTTGTAAATACCTCATTTAATACCTAATTCCTGACTTTGGCCCTGTTAGCTTAACTCTTAAGCGGCGGAGGGTCGCGAGCGTAGCTGAGAACGGCGTTCTACCGTCGAGGATCTTTCGAACAGTTCGGACAGGTAGGTCGACAGAATGGGTCGTGAAGCGATCGGTGCATGAGCCAAAGACGCTTGAACAATTACACGCTCGGAGATTCGCAACCAGCGTAGACGATCCTTCAGGAGCGGCGTGACCTATGATGACCTGACCGAGCTGCTGCGTCATTAGCAACAGCAGCGCTTATCGATGTTGGCTTTGTAGGTAAAGAGGATCAAAGCCTTGTGGACGATAAGAACACACTACATCGTGAAATAAGAATTAAAGAAAAATTTACAGCGAGGTGTAAAACAGTCACACAAATCCATAACAGGTATTTACGTCGATGGGAGAAGGGATGCCACTTTAACCAAAGTAAACAAAAAAAGCGGTGGCATGGTGATACTATTGGTGAAGATCACTATGTTCTTGTTGAAGAACCAAGCGACAATTATCAAACTCACGTTGCGCCTTCATCGGGAAGAAGTATTGACATTGCAAGTAGTATTCTGAAAGTAATAACAGAGATGCAGAATGCAGATGCAGTCTATTGTATCTCAGCAGTAGGCTGCGATGGTGCAAACAATAACACATGCTGTAAATGTGGAGTAATCCATCAGATTGAACTGATTAGGAAACTTGCAAGATGTGCTGATTTGTTTTGTGGATTCATAGCAAATGACACAATTGCATGCTGCAACATTCAGTCAATTGGTTTATATGTATGCGCATACAAATTAATTGCCTTTGAGATATCTGTTTAAAACGGTGGTTGGATGGATCCACCTCTGGGCCCTCAAGTTTATCTGGCCTAATTGTGTAGTGAATTGCAGCACTGCGAATAGAAATTCATTGTTCATTTTTTTAAATATCACATGTGACCACGATATGCCAGAGTTGAAAGTTGA